>PQWD01002473.1:0-142696 GCA_019425675.1 Leucinodes orbonalis | reverse complement strand
GCTCAATTGGGGTTTTAACAACTCGGTAAGACGCACTAGATCAGACCGTTGTGGATGATTATCTACAAAATGTTTTATTCGCGTCTGTTTATCGCATATATTTTTTTCTTTGCAATTTATTAGTTTTATGTTATAAGTGTCAGCCAGGACGCTCACTGATGTTAAGTGATACACCTGACCATGACAGAGCGGCATTAAGGAAGAAGAATCTCCTCGTAGGCGTGCGCAGGTTTCCTTCACCGTAAGAGTGTCGGATAAATGTACATATAATTTCGAATATACATTGGTGTGTGCCGGGGTTTGAACCGGCACCCTCCAGATCGGAGGGCAACAGTCCGCACCAACGAGCATCAGACGCAAAATTTTAATAAGAAGATTAAATTGAACTCATGGCATCAGAAGTACTATTATACTAATGATTTATTCAACCTCGCTTCGTTCATATTAGTGCAACCAAGACTGCAAAATTTACAGATTGTTAACTTTTATAAGCCTCGTCTTTTAAACTTAAATTGTTTTAAGTATCCTACTTTTTAAAGTTTATATTATGCTAACATAACTTTGAATAAATTAATGTAATCATTCATTACTGTTTATTTCTCGTTATTCCCCGAGACAATGGTTAAATTCATCTATGACAGTTTTGGTATATGAACAATACAAACCCAAGTTTTAAGGAAATTTGTAAAAAGAACATTTTTTTTAGAAACATTCAATAACCATCGACATAAAATTAAATTATTTGAAATATTATACATCAATCTTGTTTAATTTTTGTTAATAACTTTTGCGTTTTCAACAGGGACTAAGGGTTCACTAATTGAACCCTAAGTCCCTTTAAGTTTTAGTTTCAGATCCGTGATAATATTAGCTTTATTATACCCGCATAGGATATTGGATTTCAGTATAATGTTAGAGGCTAATAAAATTTACTATAGTCAAACCATGTATATGTACAATGAAAACCACGGCGACTGTGATGCATTGGCAGTGATCCACGATCATCACTTGACATCAATATTTGAACTTGTAAACTTGTAACGGTTGTTTTAAATCTAATTAAGAATTTAAAAAATCCTATACTTGCGTTTTTAACTTATCATGTGGCTGGAATTCGTTAGGCCGTGTTAGTAGAAATAAGTGACTATGGAATAATTTATTAATACTCCTTTATATATGTATATATTAAATAACTGAATCTACAAATACTCGACTTTGACTGATGCATCTAACTGCATTATGCAGAGTTCAAAAACAAATGTTTTCATCTGAAGCTTAAGCTGTAGCAAATTTAGAAAAAGATATGTTCATGTAATTTTCCTTCGTTCTTTGGTTACAATCTCGTAGCACGTATAAAGTTATTTTTAAATTAACTATAGACAGACATTTGACCGGCATCTCACCTGATGGTAAGTGATGATGCATAGGAGGATGAATAGTGCCTGCCTAAAACAGCCTATAGTATAGAAGATTAGAGTACGAAAAGCATACAAAATGAAAAAATATAAGAGAATAATCCGAAAGACCCGCTTTATTTCGATATTCCCAAGATCTATACTGGGCACGCCTCTATCATCTTTAGGTAACGCGAGGGCTATATTTAGTTGGAAATTAAGGACATTACCGGAATCTGGTTTGTAGGTCAGGGCAAACTGAGATCAGAGTACATGGGAGCTTTTTCGCGGTAGATTACTTTTTAATAGCAAAGTCCTAAAAGTTGATAATATTAGAATCTTGATAATGTTGTCACATCTAGAGCATTTCATTTAAATAGGTACATTGCAATATGGCCATACTTACTCGTATGCCATTGCCGATTTGAGGGCACCTGGTACTTTTTTGTGTATATAAACCATGTGTTAAGTAGGTACTCAATAATCTAAAAACATTTGAAGAAAATTGTAACGATATTATAAAAAAAGTCATATTTATATTATGGACTAAATATATTACTTATATATTAAATGAAATTACTTATATAAATGTTGGTTTTTAATAATTGCAGATGTCAAGAACTTCGTTATATTTTAGTATAAAGGATATGAACGTATCTTTAACATATTCAGAAGATGGGATAGCGAAAATGTTTTTTGTTGTTGCATATAGGCACAATAGAAGGGTGACGGATGGTGAAGGGACTCTAATGCATCCATCAGATACCAGAAAGTTAGGATTTGTAAGACTTTTATTTACTAGCTTATGAAGGTTATTATGGATATATTAATAATTTTAGATTCTCATGGCCAATTTATAACATTAATATGCATACGTTGAAAACAAATGTTAACCATTATTATTCGGATGATTCAGCAAAATTCCTGACAGTGACTGATGTTGATTTAGATCTTTATACATCTTAAAGTTATATACTCCAATAAAGTTACGTATAATCCGGAAACATACAAATCTATGTATATGTATATCTTCATTCAAATATATACAATACATATCGTTCTAGCAACTTCGTAACTCGTACACAACGCATTCAATTTGTGAAGTGAAAAGTAGACGGTAAAGTTGCTCGACTGTAAATGTATAAATGCGGGTTCTTCAGGATGGATCCGAAGCAATTTTATTTTGCTCACAATATATTGAAATTTGTCTATTCATACGTTTTTTGCTCGGAGCAAATATTCACTGGGTAGCGATTTTCTAGGTTAAATTGAATAAACTAGGTAACGGCGCAGAATTTTATTTACTTACTAATTATTTATTTTGTTTGTACATTTGAAGTTTAATTATTTTTAGATAATATAAATGAGCGTTCAGTTGACGATTGTTGGAATGCAAACATCGGATGGGTGACTGAAAATTGTTCCGCACTTCAGAAGATTTAAACCGTTGGTCTTTGCTACTATTTAAGAATGAATAGTTGTTCCACTAATTCACACTGGCCCACGTAGTGATTATTTTCAGATTTAGTTTTTATTCGTAATAATTTTTTTTCAAATAATACGTTTTCTTTTTACGTTTGATACCTCAAAAAATATGTGTACAAAGTTCATGATGATAGGTAAGTTTTAGCGTCAATGCGTAACAAACAAACATGAATGTAAATAAAACATAATGTACAATATTACATATTAATAAAATTAAAGTATATGTTGTTCATACTTACAGTTTTTGCACCAAGTTCAAATTGCGTCAAGGCTTTTTGCCAACACGCATCTGATCAGATCCATGATGTGATTACAACTATGACCCGGGCAGACCAAACATTTGTATGCGTGAACGTGACTGTTTGAATTGGTCAGGGTGTTTCCATGTACAATATGTGCCTATGTACAAAAATATGCTGAAAAGCGTTAATGTAGTAGATAGTTATTAATTTTCCTTGGCAGCATAAATTTGGGTATTAAACAACAAACGGTACATGATAAATACGACACTATGCAAACATGATGAGTTGATAGAAACGAATAACTCATAGTAGGATTTATTTTCCGTCAATACTGCTATGCACCCGCCACCCGAAACTTATTTGCTTATTATCCTAACCATTGGTATAAGGTGAATTTTATTTTAAAAAAATTTTATTCCTTTTGAGCGCAGATGTATTATATTCCGGTCACATAGGTTGGGTGTTGTTATAGTACGCAGCAAGCAGCTTAGGGTAAAGTTGAGACTTTAAAGGTGTATTAAGGAAGGCTTAAGTAGGTATCGCGTAGTACCTACGCTAATCTCGCTAGTACAAACTCCAAAGAGGTCTTTGGAATCAATAACATTTAATTCCGTGGTTTGTATAAGGAATATTTTTTAACATTTTAGTTTGAATAATTTTATAATTGTATATTATTAAGATTGCAAAATTGGCCAGTAAAATGCCTTGGCTAGAGATCGAGGCTGAGGGAGTATGTATTTACTTAAAAGGCAACTACAATCTTTTTGAAACATTCAAAACTGATATAAAATAAAGTATTTTGTATTCAGATCTCTGTAGTTTATTTGTATTTTAGGTATACTTTAACTGGTTCGACCAGTTAGATTGCCTGATAATGAGTGATACGCCTGGCAAATAATAAATATAAAATTTTACTATGTAAAAAATAAGGTTGCATTTAAGTTACATTTATGATAAAGTTATAGGTAAAAGACGCCCTGTGGTGTTGAATATAGTACGGGCCCCTGAAACTGGTATAAAGGCGATCCTAAAAGCAACCTTTTGCGTTCTTGAAAAAGTTTGACACGTGGATTGACTTTTCATGTTGCCGATACTCCTTCGAAGTTATTCGGTGAAATTTATGACATCTACGCGAGATGAGTGTCAGGTACCGGTTTTGAAAGTATGTAAGCGTTTTACACAATCGTGTCGTATACATAATAGGTTTCTAATTTATTTATACATAAATTGTAAGAGCATGTGCTGTATGATTGTAATGATATTCTAAATTTTTTTTATTGAAATTTGTCTTTTTTTAATCATTTTTATTTATTACATTTTATTATAGAAACATTATATTTATTATAATACCGATATTTTTATATTTGCAGCACAGGTGTAGTGTGCTCGTAAATGAAAGAATACAAAAAGGACAAAATTAATAAACAGAGAAGATAAAGAGGATAATATAAAAACAGCACTTTATAACGTTAAGGCACTATGTCTGTATGCAAAATAGCCGCCTGCAACATTTGTACGAGTTCGCGGGAATTTACTATCGGCGGCATTTTTGCGCTCCAGTGCGCACGGTGAATAGCGTCCATTGCAATATCTAGACACGGCTGAACACTTCGCTTTCGGCCGACTGGCACATGTATGACTTGTTAGGCATAATGACGTCACACGTTTGTATCCGAAACCATTTCCAGCAAAAAATGAAATCGAACAATATTTATTGCTTTTACCTATATTGGGTAGGAAGAGTGAATCTATGAAGGCGTCTGCGTGGTATATATTATTTATTTAATTCTTTATTGTACACTAAAATACACAAGAAAATAAAAATAAGTACAATAGGCGGCCTTATTGCACAAGGAATAATAGTTTTTAGTTAGAGTATTATAGTTTTTCTCGGTTTATTATATACGATATGAAACGTGTTCGCTCACTAAGGCTTTTAAATAGACTTGAGGTTGCTCAGCGTGCTATGGAGAGGGCTATTTTAGGTGTTCCGACGCGATAAGATCTGAAACGAGGATATCCGTAAGAGAACTAGAATGACCGACTTAACCAACAGGATTAGCAAGTTGAAATGGCAGTGGGCAGCGCAAATAGTGCGTAGAACCGAAAGCCGTTGGGGCGGGAAGGTTTTCGAGTGGCGTCCACGTAACAAGAAACGTAGCCGACCCCCGACCAGATGGACGGATGACCTGGTTAAGGTGGCGGGTAGCAGATGAATGTCAGCTACTAGGGATCGGTCGGCGTGGAAATGATGATGATGATAATAAAACGTTGTAACTGACCAGTACTTATACGCGTTATCGGTACGTTCACGGTACACCCAGACCAATACATACAGACATGTTCATGCACACAAATATTTGTACTGCCCGGGAATCGATCCCGGAACCCTTGGTGTAAGAGCCGACGTCTTGACATTACACCAGATGGGTCGTCGAATTGTCAAACCAATTTAAGAAAGGCTGACTGATAATTGTTTATCGATATGAAATACAGTAATGTATATACGGAATTTCATAACGCAAAGTTTAGTTTAAATGTGGTTTTCGCGTTTTATGCATGACATCAAATCACTATTATCGAGCCGGCCATCCGTTTCGAAGCAGAGAGAGAGAGAGTGGGAGAGCCCACATATTATAAGGTAGTAAGCGTATTTTTTATATTGTATGCATTTTTTATTCATAATTCACCTATAAGTGGGCCTTATTTATTCTCATTTGCACCGCTATTTTAAACAAAACGATAGTATGAGTAAAAGAAATAGATGTGATTGAATTTCACTACTTGTAATAAGTATTAAATCCTTCTATATGTTCAATGGTTTTCTAATAATTTTACAAATGGCTTGAAGCCTATTTGTTGAAGAAGATAATTAAAAGTCCACTGAGTTATCTTCAAATATCCATTGTAGTTAGTCACAAAACAAAAAATACATTATTTAAAAAAAAGAATGGCTCAAATTCCTAGCTGGTTTTCAGAGTAAACAAATGCTTTATTTCATTGTTTTATTGGCTGCCGCTGGAGAAATATTAGCGCAATTAGGAGGTATAGACTAATTGCGGTCCCAAGACGGGGGAGGCATCCATCCTTCGAAACGAGATTTGGTTACTGCTTATTGCTAAAATACGTCTTTAAGTAATGGGCAATCAAGAATTTGACAAGTAAAGGTAAGATTTTATAATGTTATGGAACAGACTCACAGTAGATTCGCCGTTCCGTAATAAGTTTAATATGATAATGCTAGTTAATGTTAAGTTACTTTGTTCTCATATGTTGAGATTCAGGTTCCGAAATACTGATTATTTACCTTAATGTTCCGAAAGTCGAGCGCAAAACATTAAAATTATGTCGCAACATTGAACTGTGTTCCTGTATACTGTCGAAGGTGGCCTTTTCAATAGACGGTAGGTACTGAGCTGGTTGGGGACTCTATAGGAGTACAAAAATAAAATATATCAAAAAACTAAAGATTAATGTAAATATGTTGAACACAAAAATACTCTTTTATTATTGCAAAAAGCATCAAAATTCTAATATTTATTAAAAATCGAATAATACAGAATCTCGTCAGATTTTTAATTATTTCGCAGCATACTATTTATTTTAAAAGAGAGGACAACTTCGCCATTCATGTCAATTTTGTCATCAAATTCCAGTTTCCGAAGCTCCCACGAAATTAAATTTTTAAACGACATATTTTTATCATACAAATAATGACTTAAGTCAGAACCCATTTCAATTTATCAGACTTCAAATGAAAATTTGGCGCCACAGGCCCGCTTTAGTCACATAAATGCCCATTTTGAATAAGTACAAACTTCAATACATTAATTGTTTAATCTGGAGATTACCGCACTCTTAATTTAATTGTTCTATCTGGAGATTAGAATACTCTAAGAACATAGTTCCGCTACAATCTTATTACTTTATACTAGAGTCCATTCCTCTCAATGTTATCCTAGTTTTGATGGTATGTTTTTGATAAGATCCATCTGTGCTTGTAACTTGCTTCGTGAAGTTGTGAAGGCAATCAACGGTCATGTGGCTAATCAAATGATTTAGAATTGATGTTTGAAGTCTTAACGTATTTGTTGACAAAATTTCCGACAGAGAATATATAATATCAAATCTAAAGAAGAAGTTGTAATTGTGTTGTATTGTTGTAATTGTAGTTTATGTTAAAATAGAAATAGATATATTTTGTTAATGATTAATATCAAACAATAGATTTAAAAGCTAAATCACTGGTTTGTAGAATATAAATGGTTCCATTAGTCACAAGCAATATTCTTTACTCCATCAATATTTTTCGCGATAATTCTGTATGAAAAGAAAAATATTGCTCCATACACCGAAACTTGTCTATGTCAAAGCCAACAATTACGTAGGCACCAGAAAAAGTTTCCAACTCAAACGTCAATCGTTCGTTACGGGTCGCGCCGTATCCTTATTCAATATTTGACGATAATATCCAACGTACCGTTTTGTCAGGCAAGCGGAGCGTACAATGCCCGTTTCCACTCATGCTTCGCTGGTCGAGGAATTCGATGGTGAACGCTAAATGGAAATTTGCTGATATCACACATTACGTCATTAGGCAACGTTTTGTCGTTACGATTCCATTTTTGCGTGGCTGCCGCCCGTGAAATGAGTTTTTATTTTTTTTGTTCATTTTTTAAATATCAACGAAGCAATTGAGTAGGTACTATATACAAGTCGTAAACATGTATTTAAGATTCAACTTTCTTGTAAATCTCCTAAACACCTGGAAAATAGGAATCATTCTATTGTGACGTTAATATCATTATTTTGATTGATTTAAAAGTTTTAACACCGCAAGCAATGAAAAAATATTAACAATAGCTGCGGTTCTATTAATTTCAAATAATTATAGATTATCCCATTTTATTATGACAAATGCTCAAATATTATGTAAATAGGGATGATGACAATTTTTTTTAGTTATTTTATCGATGGACCGCATACTAATAGAAATATTGGTAAAAAATCACTCCATTAACATTAAACTCACAGAAATTTTCCAATTATAAAACGCATTAATGGACTTTCCCAAAAACGCTTCATACAAATGGCTACCTATTTATGACGTCACGCATCAGTAATTAGTACGCATAGTTTGTGAATTTTGTACTACAACTATATTAAATGTTGCGTTTACTAAAACGGTTTCATAGCAAAAGTTGCTTTAAATTGTATGTGTTATCCTTTTGTTAATACATTTTTGACAATTAAAGTACTTTAAAAATGGACTTGCCCATCTAATTTGAAGACTAATAAAATTCATAAAATGAGTTTTCGAGCTGAGAGTAAGCACATCGTTTAACCCAGATTTGTAATAATATGAAATAGTTCTTACGATTTCAGGACCCAGTCATCATGCCTATTCCATTCAATCAGTTAGTAAAACATTATCGATTCACATTCAAAGTTCACGAATTTTGGTATATTCCATTTAAATTTTCTGTTCGTCGAATTAGAAACCTTACGCTTCGACTGCGATTCCCTCGAAATATGTGTTGCTTACATTAGTCATATACGTTATGTTACATGTAGTTAGTAAGCTTTAATGTATTCGAGTTGATATTAAACATTATTTACTAGCAGTATGCCACGTATTTCAGTTTTAATAGAGATATCTATTTGTTTCGAAAATATAATAAGTACAGTCTATATCTTTCAGGCAAAATGTAAATTTCCAATGGTGAAACCATTTTCCAAATAAGTCCAGTAATTTGGGAGTCTAAGTACTCGAAATGTACAAACAATTAAAATATATTCCCTTTTCATAATTGAAGCAAAGGTATATAACTAACTTCGTAATTAATTCATTTAGTAAAAGTAACTGTAGTGATTACTTGCCCCGTTGTCACTGTATCTCTCTCTCAGTCTCTGGGGTCTCAGTTAGATTTCATGATTTAAAAAGAACAGATTTTGATATCTGTAGGTCGTGTCGTTATAAAGTTGATACGTCAATGTAATAGGTAGCATTCTCACCGTAAGAATTATGCTTGAGGTTAAAAGATAATTGTATTTCTCAATTAAGAAATGAATCATCATCTCAGCTCATTAGAAGTTCCGATCGAGGGGCAACAACAGGCAAACATTTTAAAAATTGATATTTTGCCATATGCACCGTATATACATTCATATGCACGAAGATAAAAAAATGTTATTTCAGTATTACAAGCAGACATTACAATTTTATTATTGTGTAATAGATATAATAAAAAAATGTTGGAAAAGTTAAGAATGGACTTGTTTTGAGGAAAAGGGAAAGCAGATAAAGTTACGTAAACTTGAAGGTCTTCCTTGCTTTTTACCATTATTGGTTGTTTACTCAGTTCTTATAATTTATAAGTTTATTTTTGCCAGGATTCCCTCAAGGACGTTTATTTATCAAGGTTGTTACGTATTTGGCGAGGTTCTGTAAATAGTATTTACTCAAAGATATTTGTGTTTACCGGAATCACATTTATATAAATATTATATCTTAAATATTTGTTCCATGTAGCAAGAATGTTGTGTTTAATAGTGTATTAGTAATAAACTTAGTCTTTATTACTTGAGCGTATCACATGACTACAACTGTCTGGTCACGTGATATTTATTTATTAAGACCAGAATGTATCGTATTGAATCACGTGACGTGGTGACATGCAATAAACATGCTGAGTATTCTGTAAGTCACGTGGTTCGTGTGTCCGTTGCTTTGATGTCCCTCTTTATCGTACAATACACCATGCTTGTATGCTTTTGTTTCAATATTAAGTACTCTAAAACTTTTTTTTCAGCAAGTTTGAAGCAAACGGTCTACCATAACATACCTTCTAGTTCTGAATTGAAGACATTTTTTTTCAATTTTCATTGTAATTTAATTACTGTTGGTAATTGGTTGGTGTTCTATGATGACTAAATACATAAATTCGATATCTTAAATGCATGATGTGTTTTGTCTGCAAAATTTTAATCACGAAAATTTCCCAGTCACCGAGGTTACTTTAAAAATTATCTAGCTTACAGGCTACAGCCTTGTAACAGATTCACGAATGATAATACGAGTATTATGTAGGAATGATAGTGTCTATTTTGTATGAATGCAAAAATTTTTGTTTAGCAAAAAAAGATAATTGAAATTGGCAGTTTGAGTATGAACTTTTTCACAAATGTAAGAACCTTTATTTGTAGTTCCCCCGTTGTTTATCGTTCACCAACAGTTCAGTCGGAAACAATTACGAGAGATTCGGGGCTGACGCTTCGCGAGCCGCACGTCATTCTAGAAAGACGTAAGCGCCTTTGCAGCGTACTTAACTATTGATGGGAGCTTACAAAACAATTGCGTAGGCTTCTATGTAGAGAACGTTTGTGTTATTTCTGACAACAACTCTGTTTGTGCCTCATGAATGAGAATAATGAAGAAAAATGTGACTTAAATTTATTTGTGATGTTAAGAATAGGAACTTTACAAACATATATAAGGCACGCGTCGCACGGCACGGCAAGTCGTTCTCCAGGCCACCATGAGCTATTAAGATTGGATGAAATAATAAAAGTTCAAAAAGTTGGAATCTTGTTGCAACCCTTCTTCTTATTATTAAGTAGATATTTAGATTGAAAAACAATTTGTGTTTGACGAGCCCGTAGCCAGTTTATTAACCACGTTAAGGCCTTTGGTGTGGTTTTATCAATATACGACATATTGTGTCTTGATGTGCCCTTTGAGGCACGGTTATATTTTTCTTTTAATTCAATCGGGGGATGCAGCCGGGTATATCCATACTCCTTCATATTTTTGGACATCAAAAAGAAAAAAGTTTCATCAAAAAGAAAGTAGTTTCACAGTTAAGGACGCCTAAAGGTCGTGCAAAATGGAAAAGCAAATGTCGGAGAGCTTGCGCTTTGAATGTAACCGGATCTAATGTTTAGATGATTTTAAATGAAGTTTTAATAGCTTTAAAAAAGTAGTTCCTTGACTACACTAACTGTATACTTTATATATAAGCACATCTAAGTACACCGTCTGCGGTGCTCATCGTATTTCTGTTGTATTAGTCGCACATTCATCTTTGCGTTCCATCAATCTTGCCGTCACACCATCAGCAATCTGGCCCCGGTGCAGTCCGGCCACTGGCGCAGCAATTCATCATAAAACGGATCTTGACTATTGGAGACTTGTTTTGGATACTTCCTTATACTTGTTTCAGATGTTCAATCCTTTGATTCAAGCTTCAAGAACTATACAATAAATTATTATCTATGTAAATGTACCATTTTCAACATACCTTATGTCCCCACATCAATGCTGTGCGAGGAGGTCCATGCTATGCATCGGGACGTTAAAGGCTGATGATAATGATAAAAAATACCTAGCACAGACCGGCATCACTTACTTACTGAGTACGTTCTCATCACTATGTGATCTAAAATTATCTGAGGGATAATAATTGGTTTTAATAATTTCAATCATATACGACCATCACAATCACATACGACCCATTGGTGTAATAGTTGAGACGTGGACCGAGGGTTCCGGGTTGGACCCCCGGGCATTACAAACATGTGTGTACATGAGCGTTTGTATTGGTCTGGGTGTTTTCTATGGATTTATAAAAAATGTATATAAGTATGTTTATCAGTGATTCAGTATCTATATTACAGGCTAATACTTAATTTGGGGCTCTAGCCCCAAAGTAAGTATTGCGATATATATATCGCTGTGTAAATATCAGTGCATATTTATTTATTAATTATATCTCTGATACATGTTTTTTAAAATAATTTTATGAATATTCATTTTTTTTTATAAAGGAAAAGTGAACTCCTTGTTCTTCCGTCATGATTTCTTGAGCTTCTCTAAAACGATTCTATTATGCTTATAAATATTTCCAGACTCTATACGTCGTCGTCCAAGTTAAAATAAGTATTATTACTATGCATATAGATATTTAAAAATTCCACGGTCAATCTCATTACACAAACACAGTAGCAACACGATTATAAACCAATATTCGCGATACTATAGCGTGTCATGAAAAGCGTCGGTAATAAGATAACCGGTGAATACTATTTCGCACCAAATTCAATCTGTAAATTAGCATTAACAATGTCGACTCAGTATCGGTTTACAAATAAGCCTCATACAGCGGAAATGGCGCTGTGCAAAACATAGCGTTGGCTTTGCAGTTTGGATACTGATTTATAACTTTATATAAACTCTAATGAATCAGGTATTAAACTAAGTGCCTAAGTTTATACAAGTAGTACAATGTGCTAAAATTATTCTCAGCTACTGTTTGTTATGGTAAATATTATTGCATGTTATTATTATTGGTTAGAAATGTCACGGCAAAAATATTGTCGATCAATGACCCATTTAAGCTGGTAAGATAGATGGATAAGGATTAACTCAGTCCCAATGGACTGAGTTAACCCCATGTCCTAATAAATGTTAATTACTATCAGTATTCAATAATACTGATACTATTTTAGATCATGTTCAATTTAATAAATAGACTCAACCGAGTTTCACTAGAATGAGTAATAGAATTATTTACCTACTAAAGACTATACAAAATCAAATTGTACAGAATATTGAAAATATCGTTTAAAGTAATAAATAGGTATTGTAACCCCCACCAACCCACATTGGACCTTCATGATGGGTTGCAGCTTGATCTCTTTGGCTGTGCTGTTCAAAAGGCCTATACTCTACAGTCCTTCTGTACAGAATAGTCTATAGACTGGCGATAATGATAATGTGTAGCATTTATAATATAGAATGGCCAACAGTTCAAATAATGTTTTTAATTAGAATGTAAACGTGTTCATACCTAATGTATCATGCTGTCTTTAACCCTTTTCACTGTCATAATCGAAATGCATGCACTTGTAAAGAGCTAAAATTTTACAGCATTAAATTTATTGAACCATGAAATTATGTTTATAGTACATTGAACCAACGTCTTATCGAGCTTTAAGAATGGTTTTCCAATTTCTTTTTAGCTCAGAGTAGTTACATGCTGAGTGGCTTTTCATTTCGTATTATATTTCTGTTAAGTGCCAATTGATTTGTTTGCTGTAACATCACGCGGCTTCGTTTTCTTATTTAGGGCTTTTCTTTGTTTCGATTTACTTCTAAAAACAGAGTATTTATTATACTTTAACACCCCGTAGCAGTCCACTGTGAGACTAAGGGCGTACTGAACAATCCACATTTTGTTACGTTTTGGAGTATAATATGTATGTATTTACAAAAAAAGTATATAAGTTCGTTCATTCGTTATTTAGAACACATATATCCTGTGGCTAATGCTTAGTTTGGGGCTGTGTTTATGTTAGTGGATATTTATTTATTTGATACGGATGAGAGATCGTTTTTGCCGCTGCCGGAAGAGAGAACGCTCTTCAATGTTATGTCTCTGAGCCATATCTTCTGAAACCCACGAAGAAAGGGGACAGTGGCAAGTTGATTGCTGATGTAGACTTACGATATAGAGAGTAGTATGAAAAGTTTCATAAGCTGGGTTTTAGTTTCAAAAGCTCACAGATAACCAATGTACAGCCAATAGATCAATAATATGTTAAAAAAAGAGACACACACAGATAAAATATCACTTTGCTGGACGAAAATATAAATGGATAGTTAAATGAGCTCAGTAATTGCTAACTTCTTTACACAACGTAATGCACGTTGTGTAAAGAAGTCAAACATTTTTCATATTTCCCTCTAAAAGGCATGTTGTTACTTGACGGAGCCCAAAGTGAGATCAGTTCAATTTTATAATAAATAATACAAGCCTTTGATAGAACGTACAGCTGATAATTTCAGATATTATATTTTATCATAAGTTACGATGATGTAATGCAATGGTATGTTTACTGGAGTGAATTATGTAACAAAGAAAGACGTTGAGAAATAAACTTTTATTTATTATTAATTGAGAGAGACAGAATACAAGGTGCCCTGCGTTGGTAACTTACCTATTCATCTCTACAATTGTGCCTTCCGCGTTCAAGTTTGAGACAGAAAATGAATTAAACGGATAACTCAAAATATTTACGTCAACTATTGGTAACTGCATTGCGGTACAATTTTCAAAGACAATAGGCGAAAGTTGACCTATCTGTTGGGCTGTACGCAAGATTGTTTACATTTTTCATAGAAAAAATATTGATGACGCAGTTAATCAGCGATTAAGTGCCGACTCCCTTTCTCGACGATCATAGCACTGGTCATCTTAAAGGCTAGCTGACCTTTTTTATTAGATAATTTTCCAGCATTTAAACATTCACTAACACAGATCTCAAACGAGTAATAAAAGTAGCACAAGCCCTGCATAGATATGATCCTCATTGCGGCAGTCTCCGGATTGCACCATATTATAGTGGGAGAGATTTACCCCTCAATCCCCGCTACTTAGCCGGTCGCGCAGTCACTCACCGAATAGGGTAATAACTACACTTGAATGCGCCAATTTGTACTAGATTTTTTTTGCTGAAAACCTCTCTTCTGGTGCCGTAAGCTCACGTGTAAGGACTCATCATAGCCACGTTTGTCGACACGAGTTCTTATGTAATCAGATATTTTTACGCTTACACTCAAATGTTACAGTTAAATATTTGTTTAAAGAGTAAGTTGTGAAGCATTTAGGTAGGTATTATTTGTGCGATATGTATGATGTTAAAATTGTACGTGTTTCAAAATACTTTACCCTTATGTCAATAATACCAACCATTATAAGTGTGAGCATGATTGATATCATATACTTTATAATAATCATTATTTTATATTGACAAGCAATCACAGTAATGCGCCTCCCGTCGACTGAATGAAATCCGCTGGTGCCAGTATTGCCAGCTGTATGACAAAAGCGGACGAGTAAAACGAGGAAGTCAGAGGTTCTCTATTTGCAGCCCAAAAGATAATGCAACGAAAATATCAAATTTATACTGAAAGTTTTTATTCGTTTTCAAATATAAACAAATAAAGTTATGCAATACAAGTAGACTAGGTGACTGCAAAACAAGGACTCAATATCGAGTCTACCACATATCATCCCGTGAAACAGGAGTGTTATGCAGTTTTGTGTTTTGGGATGCACTGTAGCTAGTGAAATTACCGGGTATGAGAGACCTAACATCTGTTGTCTCGGGTGACGGGCGCAGTGCGGCATTGTTGGAGCTATCAGTTGTTGGTTTTCTTTAATACCGCTCTGTCATGGTCTGGCATATCACTTACCATCATGTTAACGTCCAGACGTCCTGTACACTTGTACATAAAAATATATAAAAATATTTATATAGATAATCATCTATATAAAATTTACCTCAGCAATAGCTCTCCTTATTCAGCATGTAAAGCAATTACGCTTATACTATACTGAAAAAAATACAGATCTGCCTATGGTATGTGCTACAGTTACCATAACGGTGTAACTATTCTTGAGCGTGCCAATTTGTAGCACATTCTCGCTAAAAACTTTTCCTGTTAGTTCACTTTGAGCCCGCAGCGTTGGATTAATGCGACAGAATCCGCGAAAAATATCCGACACAAGGTTTCTCTCACCCCAAGGCTCGATACATAAGCACCTATTATTATAAAGGATATTGCTTTTGTTCGTTTTCCGATTTATTTAGGGCAATATGCTCCGGACACACATTTTATCAGGCTTACGTTTGTATCTAAGTGGGATTTTGTAAGTAGAAATGTTGATCACGGATAAGTGTTTTCTTCATATAAGTAATATGTCAAACATAATCATAATTCATGTGTTGTTAGTTTTTAATGATTTATTTGTGTATATACTGTGTCGTGGTGGTATACCACTGGAATATAACCACTACATATTGTCACCCCCACTCTTTCCGTGGTTGGGTGTTAAGGAAACGTTTACCTATTAGAAAATGTGTAGCAGTGCTTTCTCATCAAGAAAAAGATAAACGGGCCTCGCTTTTCATGGAGCAGGCTCTGAGCACTGTATTGGACAGATAAGCTGTTGTTGTAGTAATGTAGTCTTAGTTTAATGAGGATGTTAAAAAAAATAAACTAATAACCCGACTGCTAAAAAACACTGAAAGTCTCGAAACGGTTTTTAGGACTTGTTTGTCTCCCTTCTGCAATACCATGAAAAGTATGAATTATATGGTAGAGCTTGTTCTCTTTTCAGTAGGTATTTTTCAGTCGGGGATTTTGTTTTTTTTTTTAATTTTATTTCAGACGTTTTAGTTAAATAGATATTAGTTCAGACTGCTCCGTGCAATATGGTTTTAAGTTTGTTTTCAAAAAAATATCAAATAAGTTCAATATTTCATAAACGAGATGTTGTATCGAACAATGGTTTCTACACACATAATTAAACTGATATTACTTGTGAGAGATCCATTCAACGATTACCCTGATGGGATTGGAAAAAGATACTTTCAAACCTAGAAATTGGCTACTTTGAATGTTTATGCTTTAAATGTACACAGTGACATTCGCGCTATAATGACAAATCCAACGGCATCTCATATATTAAAATCCGTTAATCCGTTAGGCTGCAGCAAAGAAATATAAATAAACATACATATGAAATAAAATATACATACATAGTCATTACATACGCTTGAAAAACATAAGTCTTCTGTGGGAGTCGAGTATAAAAAGATTTTACTTTGTTGTGCGTAGTCGGTGGTGAACTTTGAAAGATGTAATCCCAGACGGTAGTTGTATTATGTTAATAATTTTATCTATTGCACTTTACTAGGGTTACCCCTGGCGATAGTGTACAATATGGCACAATTATATACCATTGGTAACAATTCATACAATGAAGTATATTTTTTTAAATTTTACATTCCTGATAAACAACTCTTTTGCTTATCTTTCATCAAGTTCACTGCTCTATACGTTTCTAACACATTGAAGGATCTACTTATAGTCTAGTTAGTAAATCACAACCTTCACCGATACTATTGATAGCATGTTCAGCGACTTTCAAGAAAAAAGTAAATAGGGCAGGTGGCCGCCTATGACTTTTTATAACATAAGTTGTTTTAAGGCGCTACTTTATAAAGAAAATGCCATCGTCACTATTATAACGGCTTATTGCAGAGCACAGGCTTTCCTGCAAGCATAGTAATCAATGGAAGAGATTGGACCATATACCACCACCGCTGGCTAATGCGGATTGGTGGGTGTCATCGACTATAACGTAAGATTGAAGTTGTGCCAAAGCACAGAGTGACTTTAAACTATACGATCCATATTTCCTGTAGGAAATAGGAATAGAACCCAGGCTCCCAGGTCACTTAGCGATCTAAACCAACGCTCTCACGGAGTACTCTACTAACCACGGAGGCAGTTAAATATAATAGACATCCTAAATAAGGACAAACACATCTATAACGCTAAAACAGAGAGCAATAAACATTTCACGAGATCATATTCTTTTGTTGGACGATTCATCGCATAATGACCGCGCACTTAAACTTTTAGTGCCTCATGTTTATTTCGCGTATTTTACAACGTAGTCGCGCCATTAAGTGTCCTACACAAGTATACCGTTTATTTATTCACATAAAGCTATGAAGCTAGCGATCCAGATATTCTTACGTGTCAAAGGACGCCAAATGTCGATCTTGGCATGTTTACCTTTCGCGTATCAAATTATTGTGCTTTTTACGACAGTCGTAATTTCGGTTGCTAAATATGTTTTTGGCTGGCAACATATTATAGAGTAGCTACATCATATTATATTCGTTTTATTGTTGTTGTACTAATAATATTATATTTATTTTGATGGTTGTTTATCTCGTACAAGAATGGTTCGGTACTTAGACTTTATATTTTTAAATAGGAAGGTTTGGGATCGTTATCCACCGTGCTGGTTCAATAAGTGTTGGTGGATCTCTAGAGCCTGGTTCGATATATAAAGAATGATTTGGCTTCAATCTCAAAAGATACACCATAAAAATTAAAATAAAAGTCTATGATACAATGAATAATCGTTCCGAAAAGACAAGTGTTGGATTTTTATCTCATTATACATTTATTTTTACCGATAAACAAAGATGGAGAGGTTTTTGTCACAACAATGACTCCTACACGAGTATCAGTCTCTTGTAATTAATATCAGTGGGCAACTTAGAGTTTGGCTGATATATCGACAAAAACTAGGCGGGTCATGTAGTTGAAGTATTTTTCCCAGATGGTAGTACTGCGTTCAAGAAGACTGCTGCAATCACATGAAAAATCTTTAACCTAAAGCTAAAATTTGAACATATGATGTATATAAATATCGCAGAAAACATATTACGTCTTTTATCGACATACAAAATATGAAAATTATTTCAATAACCTTATAGGCATTACTTACGTCATTATTGTCTGTGAAAGTTCATAGTTAAACACCAATTAATATGAACTAGCCTATAACTTTCTCAATGAACTTCTGAGAAGCTTTTATAACCAAATTAACCCCGACGTCTAATTCAAATGGCAAAGATAAAGTTCCAGCATATCTCAAAGAGATTCATAATAGCGCACTTGGCGTATTTTATAAATTCATTTCTTCTTTCACTGCATTCTTAGTAAAGATGTTATCATAGTAATTTTATGATTATGGCGTTTTTGATAAGTAAAATTTTTATTTAATTCTTTTCAGACATCTATTTAATATCGATATAATTCTTTTACAGATCGGACCGCATTTATTTCATTACTAGAATAACCGATCACGTACATGGATATCTGGATATCTTGGTACTTAAAATGAAATTTAATTTTAATACGGATATTACTTGAACAAAGTACATATCTCGCAGTTTTTAATTACATGCTGCCTGCATTACAATTACGCCTGCAAATTATTCTCCACATGCAATAAAAAATTAAAAAGTATCTTCTTTAAATCAAATGTTAAACCTTGACATTTTAAAAAATGCTACGGCAAAGATTTTTTTGTAATATATGTGGTAGATAAAAATAAGTGAAATGGAACAAATATGAGTTTAAATCTTCATACATGTTTGTTGATAAATACAGATAGGGTTAACTGAGCTCTATCTCTCGTACTCGTAAATAAGACTGATGTTACTAAGATATATGCAGCTGGTCACAGATTTTATTATTGTTGTTTTTAAATGATACACCATTTATAAAATAAAGCTTTGATTTGTAAATTCGTGGGACTGAAACATTATGGTATTTACTTTCTAAGTTGAAGGAAAAGGTAAGGTTTATTTGGTCACAATTTGATAAAAACCACTATATTACTTGTTGGTTATATTTTGTATCTGCCCTGTGCTACGTTCATATACCTTCACACCTTCTATGTACTTCAAAAAACAAATACAAATTGTAATTAGAATACATCTTGGTGAGTTTTTATTATTCAATCCCTCAACTCTCCAAAAATACGGCACATGACCGAAGGACATGTTTACGTCAGCTGATAATACACATAAATGAACTTCTTGTGTATATGACAGTTGTTAAATTTAGTTACGTTCCCTTTGCCCTATTTCATGGATATAATATGGTTAACACGCATAATGTCGTGAAGTGACCGGTACAATGGTAAGTACCGGTCAGGATGCATTCCTCTGTAACTGTGATTCATATTACTTTAATTTTTATTTCATAGATGGATTAACAAGTCTATTCTCTGATAGTAGGTAAATATCACACCCATGGTTACTTATAACTGCGAAGCAGAAATAGGAGTGTACGAAAGACAGGATACAATTAATGGGGAAGATTATTTGTATATGTTTCATTATTGATTAAATAATACCTACCTTGGAAATGTGTAGTAAAAGAAAATGTTGCGTCCAATAATCCATTACATATTAATAAATTGAAGTGTTTGTTTGTAATATTGAAATAATATATTTTTTTCACGCATATGAATTTATATACGGTAAATGTGCCTAAACTACATATTTTGAAATTTTTGTCTGTGTGTCTGTCTGTCTGTTTGTTCCGGGTTATCTCTGAAACGGCTGAATGGATTTGGACAGGACTTTTTTTGGCAGATAGGTGATGTAATAAGAAAAAATAGGCTACTTTTATTTTGGACACTACTTTTTATTTTGGAATAAAAAAAGCAACGCGCGGTGGCCGCTTTGCTTGACTTGATTTTAGGTTATGTTTTACTGCGGAAGAATATCTTATAACGCGAGTAGTACCGCGGAGAACAGTTAGTTCAAAATTTATAAATGTGATATGGTTTATGTAAAGTGCTTGAAATTTTAATACAAAGTGTCGGCTTCCAACAGTACTGCTTAAAATATTGTATTATATTCTATTTGCTACTCAGCGGTTATTGGCGAAGGTAGCCATGGGAGTCCTTGAACAAGCGGGCTATTTATACTGTGACCAAATATTTGCAATTCAAGCAAATTGCAGCAGCGTTGAGTTGCAGCAGACTGCACTGCGCTACCATTTGCATTCTCATTAAAATATTTGTCTTAACACCATTCGCTGTTAATATACGTAGAAATTCAGCGTTCCAAACAATAAACATTTTCGGTCCCAAATTCCAAATTGGGTTAGCAGATATACAGACTATACAAGCGCATATTTTATTCAGGAAGAACTTTGAAGGGTTCTTCAGCACAAAGGAAAACGATGCAATATTTATTCAATCACTTAAGATTCATTTTTTTTTTTTTTTTATAAGTGTACAGGACGGTCTGGACGCTCACCTGATGGTAAGTGATACGTCAGACCATGATAGAGCGGCATTAAAGGAGACCTACAACTGATAGACAGTTATTAACCTCCAACAATGCCGCACTGCGCCCGAGACAGACTAGACAACAGATGTTAGGTCTCCTATACCCGGTAATTTCACTAGCTACAGTGCCCTCATCCCGAATATTCAGTATCGAGTCTACCACCTAGTAGTAGTAGTTTCGGTGGCGCGTGGAGATAAGCCAAAATAATCTGTGGGTAATAACGACTAAGATAGTAGCAGAGGCAATCGCTATGATGCGTTTTCCGAAGCTGGCTTCGTTCTTCGGAGGGCTCGGACAAATGATAGAATACTTTCTCTCCTTCCTTGTTGGTTATCTTCGGGATCGTAGATAAGTATTATAAATTTAAATTTCCGAATTCCCAATTTTTAACTTATAACAATGCCATATTCTGTGGTATGCATTTGTGCTGGTATTTATTTATGTGAAACGCCTATGCCTCAGAACAAAAGGGAAATTGGAATTAGTACAGTTCAAACGAAATAAATTTTATGCTTAATGTAAATTTTGTGACAGAGTAGTTTGATTTGTATCAATTTTACTTACTCGTATTTCAAAATTATACTGATATAGTATATAAGAATTATATAAACAAATTTATCATTAATATTACTAATATTTTTTATGACTCATGATTACATATTATTTAAAAGTCATGATAGTCATGATATATTATGACCTACATTTTGAAAAATTAAATAGCCCGCGGCAACGCATCTTGGTTTGGCCACGCAAATATATCATGGGCAGCAGTGTCATGTGTCTTGTATCACTAAGTGAGGCTTTGCTCTTTTGTCTCCTCTACGAATAAATGCCCTCGGTGTTGCATTTTTATGATTGCTTTTCTGTCCATGACGAATGAAGTATTGAAGGAATTTAAAAATTCTAAAATGCAAGAAAATTATGGTCGGCTCATTGTCACCTTCGCTTTTCAAAATTGCAAAAGCTTAGCATCGAAATATTCACAGTTCAAGATGAATCATCCACCAAGTTTTTATAAAAGATATTTTCTGAAATATCCAACAATAAAATGACAAGTACAGGTATTATTTCTTTAGTTCTTTGAACACCGTTGAAAGGAGAACACCTTAATATCAATGAACAAAGCGTTTACTTAATACTCTTGAAGAAGTTTATACAGCTGCGACAGGGTGTCAGGCGAAACTCGCAAGTTTGTGTGGAAACTATCTTTGTTTTTAATGTAAACAAAGACTACGAGTTCAATTCAACGCCTTTGAACGCGGTTTGCGATAGTTGAATAGAAAAATCGAGAAGGATGAGTAACTTCTGATTTCATTGCTATGAAACTTTTCATTCATTCAAGAATGGAACATTTTCCAGATTGCCTCAGTTGCGCCAACGAACATTTGTTATTCTTACGCCAGTATAAAATTAGTTGTTTTGTATAGTTTCAATAACTGTATTACTTTCATAGTTTAGTAGTCAAAATTAGATCATCAAACCTCAAGTATTCTAACTAAAAAGTACTTTATGACTTTGCTTTAGCATTCAGCATACAAAATATACAATATGTAAACACATAGTTTCATATTCTACAAATGCCATGCATAGTACGATTTTGTGATATATATAATTTTTATTTTCTCTGTAAAAATAGTGGTACTAAATACTAAAAAGCATTATGTATCAAGGCGGAACATCTCTTACAAAATGTTTTAAAAATGTACGAAACGTTATGAAAAGTCTCGTATGGTAGGAAATAATAATTAGGCCCAGGAAAAATGGCTGTCGTGAAAGTTGCATACTTGGGTAGCCGCGTTACGACCAAAATGTCGAGCAGAATGAGTTTGCTGGTATGTGTTGATGCTAAAATATTTTATGCGCAAATGGTTATTACAGTTTTCAACTCATGCTAAGGTGTGGCACTTTACATGAAATATTCGATATACAAGTATTTATAAACATTGAATTACTCTTTGTTGGGGTTATTTGTGTCCAGTCCTTAGACATTGACTTATTAGCTAATCTGTGAAGAGTTTATGTTTATCATTATCATCACTGTAGCTTAATATGTCTAAGCCGTCCCCTCATGATTAAAATGCTGACCAATACCTAGGGACTGACTACTAGTTTTCAGCCTTCAGCAGTTCATACCAACTACGTAAAGTCCTGATAGAGATAGCAGTATTATCACTTTAATGTCAAGTGGAGTCCTCGGAACGGAAAAGAAGTAAAGCTGATCCCTAGACAGAATTGGTTGGGAAAACCAAAATATTATACTTAAAATTTATTTATAATTATCTAGTCATTGCACCTAGTGTCTATTACATAAGGCAATATTGAGTCAGTTAAAAATTCAATGTTGCAAAATTAGTGCATTTGCGTTCGGATTTGCGTAAAATTATGCATGATTTGAGCGTCGCTAATTTATTGGCAGGGATAAGCCACGTTTTTGTTTTCGACAAACCAACCTACACATATACCATATCTCGTGATGTTACAAGTATGTTCCTCTTAGAATTTTCATGCCGAAATATTTTTTAAACACTTATAAATGTATTAAAGCGTTTGAGAGCGTCTGTGACTCATTGGTGTGGACTGTTGCCTTCCGATCTAGAAGCTGCAGGTTCATTTCACGCCACAATGTCTTTTCATATTTACGAATAATATGTACGTTTTATTCGATGATCTAACGTTGAAGAAAACATCGTAAGAAAACCTACTAACTTGACTAATTTGAAATTTATAGACTTCTCTGGAACTATATGTTTTCTTCTTTGAATTTAGATTGTTTGCCTAATCCAAAAAATAATAATTTGTACTACGCTACATTGAGTACAACTCCATCTCCTATACCGTTTGTAGTATGTAATCATTGTAAATTACTTTTGGACCTACTGCTCAGATTCATCAAGCCAACTCATCGGGTAGATTCATTGGAGGAGATTTAGGTAATTCAGCAGCTCTGAAAGCTATTCACTACTCTACTGATCTTACAGAAAAAATAAGCAGATACCAATTTAATAGCAAAAAGCGAGTGTGAAATATCCTTTGCATGATATTGATGCGCTCGATTAATCAGAACCAAAAAAAATGTATAGATATTTTAATTGTATTGTAGTTGAATTTATTTCCGCCTTACACGACTATTATGCATTACACTTAAGATCGTTCAAGCCAGCGCAGCGGAGAAGACCTCATCTCTGGTGCTCTTCGTTAGTTCGTTGCGTTGAAGACTTATTTAACAACTCTACATATCGTCAGTCATCATCATCACACATCGCTGCAGCCTTCAGAACAGTCCAGGTTTGATGGGTTTGAAGGGTAAAGGGTTTTACAGTAAAAAAAGTTACGGTAACTGTATAAGTTACAGATCGGATAACTCATTTGAGATACGCATGAGTGTTCGCCATGATAGATCACCGTCCGTTGACAAGGGTCAGGGCTTTCGGGCCTATGTCACCTTTTAATGGCCGATACGGTGCACGCACTGACTCGGATTGGCACAGTTAAAAATAAGACTTGCGTAGCCCGTATGACGTTTATGATTATTTTGAAAAATTACCTTAACGACCATAGACACATATTTTTTACATTTGTGGATTCACATTTTGTTTAGTAGTATGGTATACTTATTCATGTAAATTTTGAAGTATTTACCGTTGTAAATTTATTGTAAATGTATATTTGCCATATCCATCCATCACTTCTTAATACATAAAAAATAGATATTAGGGACATTAATATATATAAATGGCGGCACTGATGAGGCTATGGATTAATTAACGGTCCATGCAACCCAGAAAGTCTCGCATGTGTGGCATCATTGTTTTTAATGGACTTTTGCTGGTCATTGAATATTTGCATAGTCACTGGACGCACTGACGCAGAAAACTTGACTCAATTTACAACTTTAATAAAGACGATTAGAGTTCTGAGTGGATTATGGGGCACGCGTTGGAGGCGATGTTAAAAGAGTTTAGGAAGTTCCACCCATGCTCTTTATATACCTTGTGTATTGTCTACAGTCAGACGTCTGTCGACATACCAAAGTGATGATAGTCTGCTTTCATCTTTGGGCCATGGAAATTACAACTGATGCTGATGAAGGCTCTGGCAGAATCTCTATACTCTATATATACTCGGTAACTGTAAAAGAAATTAAAGGCAAAATAGTTTTATTGTAAGAACCACTAATAAATATATTGTAACTTATTCTTATGTTGATATCTTCAATGAGAAGATATCTCGTTTCCGCCGTTCCATCAGGCTTGTAAAATAATTATTATATTTTTTTATTGTTTTCAAATTTTTTGTTGTTATTAGAACTAATGTGTTACCATATAAAATTTTATACCTATGAATTGTAAGAAAGCTGTTTGTTTCCTTAATAAATATAAACAAGAAGCTTTGATATAGTTGCTAAAAACGGTAAAGTACTTATGTACATATAGGTATTTAGTTTCTATAAATACACACATATAAAACACCTAGTACTATATAAACAAACGTTCATATAGACAAATATGTTGGGTGCGGGAAAAAGATAAAGTATTTAATGTTCACATTTATGACAGTAAATCGGATATGGTACCAGAAATGATATTTAACGTTATTCCTGCTTAGCAACAAGACGAAATATCCTGTTGATAAGGAAAAATATATAAGACAGTAAACAAATTTTGTGTGTGCATTATATTATAATAATTTCCTTGGTTACCACAGAGTTAGGCCTTATTTCATTAACATTCTTGCTTATTAATAAATCACTGACTCCGGAAATGTAAAGTTTAGAAACAAGCTTTCATTACAGCCTTAATAATCCCCCGAATCCGCACTGGGCCTGCGTGGTGGGCCCAAACCCCATTGCCATGCTATATGGGAAAGCCGCCCTACAGCGGGACGCTGTAGTTGATTTATGATGATGATACAGCCTTAATAATAAATCCACTGCTCAATGAAGACCTCCTCTAATGACTTCGACACAGAACAGTTAGTAGCATGCTAAAACTGTACAAATTTATTTTGGGCAAATTTGACCACTTTCAACTTAGTAGGGCGGCATGGCAGGCATGGCAGGCATGTCATTTTATATAAGACTTCCTTGGACTTCAACTCCTTTATCATTGAATGGTGACGTTTCACCTTTTCCACGAATCAACTACGCTCCTTAGAGAGCTGTTCTTTTAGAATACTCTCTCTTTACAAGGACGAAATTAATTAAATATCGCTTTGGTATTTTCGTGTACCATACAGCGGCTTCAAGCCATGGCTTTGTCTATCTTGTTACTGAGCCCTTTCCAGTTACAATTTAAAGCGATTCTTTTGAAAAATATTTCCTTTGCTTATCTTTTAATCCTTTACAAAGTTGAAATAAATCCCGGTAGATGAAATCACTTAGTAGGTTAGCTTTTATGCCATCTTCCAGTTGTGCTCGTTTTGATTTTTGTTATAATGCCTTTTTATTGTTAATATTCAGAAAGGTGGTTCAGTACCAGACATCGTCCCGTGGAATAGAAGTGTTTTGCACTTCTGTGTTTCGGAATAAGGGCACTCTAGCTAGAAAATTTACCGGGTATAAGAGACCGCACATGTGTTGCTTCGGGGTCGGGTGCTGTGCGGCATTGATGGACAATAATTACGTCCGTAAATACTATCATACCTTTAAAAAAATTTGACTCACTCAATTTTAATACTAGGAATAGAAACAAACTTGCTGTTCCAGACTTGAGACTACATAAAGTAGGTAAATCTTTTATAGGAAGTTGTGTAAAGTTTTACAATAAGGTACCGCAAAATATTGTCGAGTTACCTTTACACATGTTTAAAGCTAGAATAAAAACCACCTTCCTAAAAAAAGTTACTATACTATTGACGATATTTATGTGATAAAAATCCATGCTTTTAAACTGCTCAGCTACTTCAGTGTTAAAAAAATATATGTACATTGAAATCATTGTTTAAATAAAAAAGGCTGTACTGTTGATTTTTCTTGGCTGCTTCTTTCTCAACAGGCCAAAACGCCGAAGCGATTTTTTCCAAATATCAAAATTCATATTGTGCTTCACTTTGGTATTCCAAATGTAATTTTTTGTATTCGTTTTGACGTTCATAAGTGCTTTTTGTTAGCTAATCTGATTAAATGAATTTTGACTTTGACTTGAATAATAACTAGGTATCAGATGTTGTCTATCTTAACCAATTATAATATGAAAAAACTACAATTATTTGACCAATATGATCGTACCTACTCGTATTAAAAAATTGTTCCGTATATGAGTATTTGAGACTGACCATGTAACGATTTATGTGGTATTTTTATACAATTTTTAAAATTCACATGTTTTCTTCCTTAAGTACAGCTTTATCATATTTATAATTTCAGCCATTGGACTACTACCTTTGGAAGTAGGCCTCTTCCAATACTTTCTACTACCGAGGGGCATGAGCCTACCCATGTAGGGTGATTAGGCCTTAGTCGTCCACGCGGGCCCAGTGCGGATTGGACGACTTCACGCACAACCTTTGTGGTCAAACGTCAACCACAAATTTCATTCATTTGTGGTTGACGTTCCCCGTATCCGACTAAGCGTTTTGCATCTACTTTCATTATGCGTACTGCAAATGAATGGAATGAACTACCTGCATCTGTGTTTCCGGCCACATACAACCCCATGGCATTTAAAAAACGAGTGAATAGGCTTTTTCTTGACAAGTTCGCTCCATCTTAGAGCACGTCTCTTCCATTAGGATAGTCTGTGCTTAAGAGCAAGCTCATCATAATTTAAAAAAGAACACCTTTGATTTTCCTCACAATGTTTTCTTCACGTAAGAGCGTCGGATAACGTACATTTATTTTAAAATTCGAAAACACTTTGGTACATGTCGGAATTTGAACCTCAGCCCTTCCGGTAAGAAGGCAAACAGTTCACACCATTGAGCCACCGACGTTCTTCCAATGCTTTTCATCTGTACCGATTTGAACTGGCATCCAGCGTTAGATGACCTAATTAAGGTCGCCGGAAAGCACTATAATAATTATGTATTTAAAATAAAAATTTAACGTTCTGAACTGTCTAACCATTTTCATCATTATGATCAGGATCATAAAGACGGAAGTCCAATGTTGAGATTATCTTAATTGTATATTGCGTGTTGAATTGAATCCTCATATGAAAGGATAAATTACGGACAATGAGATGGTTGGAGCGACGTTCCCGCTGACACGCGTGTACGTGATCAAACAGGAGCGCGATTCGGGATGAATTGGCTACCATGAAGTCGTACGTGATCCAGCAAGTGATAGCACTTGATTGTATGGCGGTTGCTATATGAAGAAGTGTACATTCAAAGTGATTTTTATGAAGTATGAAATAACAGCTATTTTTCAGTGATTTATTGTCACTAATTCGATATGACTAACATGATTCCAACAAACTAATAAAGCAAATCGAATAGGAAAATAACAAACTTTAAATAGTACAACTGTTTCGCGTGGATCGCATTTAAACTTCCTAACACTATTTGTTTTAGTGTACTGGTATATAGATCTGGGTTAAATCCTCGTGCAAGTTATGACAGTATGTTATTCACAAAAACTTGTAATATGAGTTTGTTACTTGCTTAGTATATGAGTATGTTATGTTTAGGACTGGATGGCGCTGTGTTCGTCAGAGGAATCTATTTACTTTATATTCTTAATATGCACATATTTTTGTAAGTGAGCTGTGTTTAGATTAAGGTGCAAATGACCTTGTTCATTTCACATTTCTAACGCGTGAACTTTAGTGCCTACGGTACTGGTCGCATATTACGTGACCAATAGACTTTTATTTAAAAAGGCCGTCATCATAACATCACTTTAAAAAGCTTAGCTGGATATAGGTAAAACTAGAATTTGTTTTCAAATTCGTACTTAATTTCTATGAATATAAAGTGTTAGTGCGTTTTTATAAGAAACTAATAAGTTTTGTGTTACAACTACCAGATGACAACTGAAAATATCATCTAGCAACGTGTCTCTTTCACGTGACTCCCTAGAGATAAAAAACGAAAACTCCCAACTAAAATAGTACTTACAGCACTTATTACAGCAGTATATCAACCAAAGAACATGTAAAATCTCGAAAAAACATATTCCTTGCATTGACATTTTAATAAGATTTAGATTTTTATGTTATTAACCTTTTTACCATGAATACTTAAGGGTACATTCTACTTAATCCCGCCTATCCATATGTATATAATACAGTTCCGTTAATTAACGTTCCATTTCGAAGAATGATATAATCCTATAAAGCAAAGTAGCTATATAATTGAATTAGCAGAATTGGAGCTTAGAGTGGATTCGGCATGGCGGCCATCATTCGTCTATAATGTCCGACAGTAAATTAGGCCGTCCAATTCTGTTCGGTTTGTGGTTTATTTGTTCATTGAATTTGCCTATAACCAGAGATAATAAAATATTATAATTAACCATCGCCTGCAATTTAAATCTTTATATGCAGGAAAGGATAAAACACATACTGGAATCATCCAAAATATTATGGAAACAAAGTCAAAGTCAAAATTGATTTCATCAATTTATGCTTACTATAAAAACTATGTACAAAACATCTATCTAGCATTCTATCAGTTAATTATTAAATTTCAAAGTTATGAAGACTATAAAAAAGATTAAAAAATGTATATAAATTTAGAAAGCGCAAGTGAAGTTACAATTAAATTCACTGTTAGTCAAAGTTTAAATGTGTTATGTGCTGCTGTAGCTATAAACATTTATACAAGTAAATGGTATTAATACGGGTTGAGGCATAAAATAAAGCGTCACAGGCGTCGCCCGGGCTGATTTATAGGCCGTTAGTACGACCGAGCATTAGCGCGCGACTGATTGCCCGGCTTCTCCCAATAGCGTCAGCCCGGACCTTTTGATGTGTTATACATATTTATCCATAACCTGCCTGTGCCCGCGGTATTACCCCGCGTGACGCGCGGCCGCCGCGGGTAAAACTAGTATTTTTTTTCGTAAATATAAAGGTTTTTTGGAAAATATAAGCGTGCCTAGGTTTTAACCTATTACAACAGTTACCCTGCAAAAGAAATGTAGTCCAAATCTGTCCGCCATTTCAGAGATTACCCGGAACTTACGCGTAGCCAGACAAAAATATATGTTATATGAGTTAATGAGATGACCTGAAGGCCGTATCTTTAATTAAAAAAAAAAAATCGTAAATTAAATTTTAAGAGCGGGATTAAATTGCACACTCTGTTTATTGCTCGGCTAACTTAAAAATCATTCAATTGTTTGGCCGTCATCGAAAATTTAAAGTTTACTTTTTATGCGTTATAATAATGCTCATTGATCATTTTGGTTCATAAACGTAAAAATAAGAAACAGTCGAGTGCAAATATATTACCACCAACCAATAATAGGAATTATTATGAACAAGCTCATGAAATGCAACATAACAGCAGACAATCAGACTTTGATATGAATGTCGTTAGTCATCTAGACAGACACATGTGATGCAGAATCCCTACACTTCACTTCTTAACGAAATCAAACTTCCAGAATTAAATTATAGAAGTTGAATTGCAAAATGGGGGAGACCTATGTCCAACAGTGGACTGCGATAGGTTGAATAGGAATAGGATAGGAATTTATTTCTGGTAGTTTGATTTCCTTGCATGCTGTTGGCAGCATGTTTGTTTTAGTTGTTACTTCACTCAAAGTTTGGTCTGTAATGACGAGATTTTAGAGGACTTATCTATTCAAAATTAATTTTAAGGATCAAAGTTAATTTCAGCCTTATTATGTTAAAATTGAATAAACGAGCAGATAATACAGGATCACTTCTTTGCTGTTAGGAAACTAGCTATTGTCTTTTAAGTGTGTTAACCTCTTTCTTTCTTACTTATCTAATTCAAATAAGAACTATACATTATTTTTTGTTATTCTCGTACTTAGATAAACTTGCCTTTTTGTAACGATCAATATACGATAGAATTGAAACGGAAAGCACATTCCGAAAGTTTTTCGAATGTGCTTCATACTACTACACATTATGTGTGCGCTATAGATTGCATTATATAAAACATGGCGCGATTACTAATTAAAACCATTCTATAGCAAAGTTACAACAATGTCAGATAATCTTAAAGTTATTAAATATTTACTCAAACTCTTAAGTATTCTGGATCGCCCGACTACACATTACAATTTTTTGATAGAGAAAATCATTATAAAAACGATCAGAGAAGTTAACTCGGTATCGCAAAGGGGTTTTAAAACCTTTGTTAGTTTTGCTTTTTCCAGGAAAACTAGTATACGATTTTAGTTAAGAATGACCATGAAAATTTATAAAAAGATTATAAATCTAGTTCTGTATTAAAGCAGACGCAACATCGCCGATCCATTACAAGGTACAGAACAGTTCATAATTTATGTATACGCGAAACTGGAATGTCTTTTGCGCTCGACGCGCCCACTTCTCTCTCTCCTAGTAACTTAAAGGTACTAAATGTTTAAAGAGTCCTTCAGTTTAGTTATGCAGCAACTGCAAAGTTGGTGCTGTAAATACACATGTTTAATATGCTCAGCTTCATGTTGAAATCTGTTGAGTAATTTTATACTGGCGCCATGTTAGGATTGCTCTAGTAAAATACAATATTGTTGAGTTTACTTTTCATTTTATAGATACACATTTCACAGATAAACCTATTTATTCTAGTTCTATGTGTCAATATTGATTTCTAAGCTTAAAGTAAAAACTTTTTGATAAAAGTTATGATTAAAATGTTTCTTATAATTGTACAAAATTTTGCACAGTTCCAAGGTCATAATTGGCTTTGGCAGTGTGTCTTCTCACAAATATTTCTACATTAAATGGTTCTTGCACATTTTTAAAAGGAATATAATAATTAAGTTTTTAGCAATAACTGAATAAGTTTCAAATATATATAAATTTAACTTGGTATTAAGCCGCCCAAGAATGTGGACATTTTTGTCGCATGTTGCCTCTACTAACGTCTTGCACCTTACTAGGACGAACGCGTAACAAAATTCAATGTTCAGAAATGAATACGTTTCTATATTCTTTGGTGGGTTTTTGTAATACCTTTTTTAAGGAATATAAATAGCGTAGGTATAGCAATAGTTTTTTTAACCTTAATGATTTATGTGCATTATTTGCTAATAATGGTCGAAGTTATTCTTCACTTACATCAGCTACTTTGACCAGATTAAGTTTCAATTTTAATATACAACAAACAAGCCCAAGGCACTATTCAATGTTTTTTAGGTTTCCGTAGCCAAATGGCAAATAATGTTTTCCAATTTATACGTCATAAACGGTGAACCATTATTTTCTCATAATAATGCTGTAGTAGGTGCCTAAGTAAATAAAAATTTTATTTAATGTGACTTGATACTTCGGAACTCTTAAATTAACGAGTCGAACTTGGCCAATTTTTCTATTTCTGTGCTGTCAACGCTACTTTTTTAAAATATGTATATGTATACTTATATATACTTTTAGCAGAATTCTTTCATTCATCAATAAAATTGTTTTGACAAATTCTAATTCTAAATTTCAATACTTATAGAAGCAAGTAGGCCAAATCTCTGACCTGATGTATTTCTGCTCAGCTATTACCATTGGACACTACACCGCGCGGACCTTGGGAGTTGTATCGGCGTCATGTCTGAATGTGTCACCCGGCGATTTGCCGTGACGTCACCGCAGTGGCTTGTCGCCGTCACACAACGGGCTCTGTAACCGGCAGCGTATGTGAGAATTTTAAATTTTAAGAAACGTTTTCCAGCTTTTGATCGCTGAACACTCAATCATCCAGTGATTAAATATATTTACACTGCAAGTGGGATTATTACAGCTTTGTCAATATAACTTTACTAGGTGGTAGATTCGGTACTGAGTGTCTAGTAGGTCAGATATCGTCCCGTAAAATCGGAGTAAGTACATCCCTAAACACAAAAGTCTGTGTTTCGGGATGAGGGCACTGTAGCTAGTAAATTACCAGGTATGAGAGACCTAACATTATATATTGTTCGTATATATTTTGATTTCGTATTTCTTAATTAAATGCTCTAAATTGAACTTAAAATTGCTTGGCAGCTTATAATATAAAATTAACTTTTTCAGCGTTCAAAATCCAAATCCTCGAAAATATTCCGAAAGCTATGAAAGGGGGAAACTCGATTTAATTAGACGAAAACACCTACAAAAAGCAGGTGGAGGGTGATAATGAAAAAGTTTCTCAATAATCTTTTAGCTCCGTCGCCATTAAGAAAGTAAATACTGGTCTCTGATTTGCGCCGAACAGTTACTCAACTAGCTCATTGTGATTAACCAACTTTGACCGAAAACACCGTAATTAAGTTTACCGAGCCGGGTTGATGTTTATTAGATTGCCATTTATTGATTTCCAGTGTACCTATAGGTGATAAAACTGTATTGACTAGAAGCACTTCGGGTTCTTTGGAAGCAACAACACTTTGGAAAACGCAATCTTAGTTATATGGATTTATTTTCTTAGTTATAAGCAAATTCTTTACAGCTTAACTCTTTGTTAACGATATCTAGTACTTAATTTTCCCATAATCTCTAAACTTGGTAGGGTTGAAGATAGGTATGACTAGAAAGTTGGTGAAATAAATGGGGAGCGCTGTCCTCTGTAGAATATTTTGTCCCAAAGTCCTCTCTTACAGCTCCCTGCAGGAAGAAAAGGGTTGGCGACAACTGTGTTTTGACCTACCACGAGCTCTCACCACATAAGATATTAATTAACTTAAACGTTGAAATAGTGTATAAAAGAAAAAAATAATATTTGGACGAGGTCATAATTCAAATGTAAAAAACTATGTAAAACAAAAATAAATACAGTAAGAACTGAGTCTCATTACATAGTAAAGGTCATCATGGGTGTATCGTATTCTGCAATGCCCTAGCTTACTGGGGTCTAATATTAGGTCCACGATTCTGAGATTTTCATAATATAGGTAATGTCAAAACACAACGTCAACATACCTCAAATTAAGTGTCACACTCAACTATGTGATCTACAAAACAATATAAAATAGGATACAAACCGATAATGTCCTACTTATAAAATGGTGCAATAATGATTAATATTGCTATAACTTCAAGTAACAAACATTTAAAATAAAATATATAAACATTTCCTTTATTACAACAAAATCATTTCTAAACAAAACAACGCCAAAACGTTAACACAGGCTTGCTGTCGTTATTTGGAAATAACTGTGGATTTTACGATCCAAAGTAAGCTTCGTTCCATTGTGTTACAGACTCCGTGCTTGCCCGTGGTCCCGACATCAGCCCTATCAGTCGGCCGACTTTGTCAATCACGTTTCGGCTGAGATAAAATTTTAAAATCGTCTTCGGGCGCCATTTTGCCAGCTTTGTTTCCGCGCCATACCTCATTCTTATTTATGAGATTGGGGCCACCTTGGAAAACAGAAGCTTTAAGCATGCCTCGGCGAGCGATTTACTTTCAAGAAATATGGGGTACCTGCTCCAGTTTTAGTTTGATGAAGGACGATGCCCTTGGGGAGTAATGTTAAGGGAGCAAAGTTTGAGTTTTGTGAACCTTAAATAAATACGATTTGCAGGTATGTACAGCTTTTTGAATTGGTTTTCAATGTAAAATTCAAAATGAAGCAGATTTTATGGGCTGAGAGAAAATCCTAAATTTTATACTTTTAAACATGAATTAAGGCATCAAAGGTTTCATGTGCCATCTTAGAATAATGTAAAGGATCAATTCAGGAGCTGGAGCAAATTGCTTTTTATTTTTGTTGATGTGTTTATAGTGTAACGACTACAGTAGAACGCCCTTTCAAGCAGTACTGAAATTTAAAAAAATCTATTACTTTATTTACTTATACTATAAACCTTTTTTATTTTTATATCTCTTACTCTACTTTCTTTACAGTGAGAGGGCCATGCTTCGGCACGAATGGGCTGGATTAAGTGGAGTGATACCATGACTTTACAGGAAATCAGCGAAAAATCTCTTTTGCAGTTGTGAGTATAGTGGTATCATTTACCATAAGGTAAATAAAAACTATTTATATAGATATCTTCAATTCTTTGGTTTTCTTATCTTGAATGTTTTTGTTATATCTTAGAACCCATACAAATTTACGCAAGATAACAAATATTAAGATTTTATAATAAAAAGCCGCGATGCGAATTATGATTGTTTAAATGTTTTTAACAATATCACGTATGATTTGATAAGAAATGTAATAACTGATAATAAAAAACATTATTGTCAATATTTTTAACTAAGACATAATATGAACTAAGTGGTAAAAAAATTTCAATATTGTTTTTTAACGGATTCAGAACCTTGGTTCTACATGAGATCTGATAACTTTTTCACAGGGCAAAACTTATGTGGTCAGCTTGGCGACATTGAAATGTTTTTACTTGAAATGTTTTTGGTGGGATTCCAGTTCTTTTTGTAAGTTGATAGGCAGTCTTTTTATAAGCTTTATTTAACTTGTAATGTATGTTTGTTCGGGTGGAATCTTCCAACTCAATTTTGAGGTTCTTACCCTTAACCGATTGAGCTGAAATTTGGTACGCACGTTCAGTTCCGATGGCAATACATGATTTAAGGTGTGATTCAAAGTGAAATCGTAAGGACTCCTTATTGAGAGCTGGACTGTTCAAAATTAACTGGCAAAAGGCTTTGTAATAATGATGCGTTGAATGAGATGAACATATTTTGGAACATATCAGGTGAAAATGAAAAAGTATGAAATAAAATTAAGGTTAAAAACACCTTTTTGAAAACAAGCTTTTATTTAAATGTGATTAAAAGAAAAACTCTTACTGTTGACTTATATGGTATAAAAGCTCATCAGTGTGTCAGTGACGCAATCGGCGTATTATAAATATCAAAAAAGTCTTGATAAAAAAACTATTCCATTGAGATTTTGTATGTTAAATAAGTTAAGTAATGAAATCATATCATGATAATATGATCATCGGAAACAAACTCTATGATAGTTTAAAAAATCGACGATACACTTCTAGAAAAGGTAGGTGTGCCCTTGCGCTTCCCTTGGCTCGTCTTGGCGGATTTTGAGAATTCCATCCTAATATGTCCAAAGGCCTCCTCAGTTGACTTCTGTGAAGACCAATATTTTACAATGAACATTAGAAATGTAAAACTTTCAAATAGAGTTTTCAATTCGTTCTCAAAATAGTTAGTTTACAATCTGTTAGTTAGTTGCCTAACACGTAGACTTGAACGAGTCTTTTGTAGGTACTGTTCGCCCCTTTCGGTAGTGCATCAACCACGCTACGTCAGTTGCTATCCATTTTAGAATCTCGGATGATTTTTCCTGCATATATTTTAATCGTTCGTGAACACGAACTCCTAGACCAAGACCCCATTTCATAATCAAAACCTGGCTGGCGGGTTTCAGATATATGTATTTAACAAATAAGTAAAAATTATGTTCAAGAATAAAATATACTTATGCTTAATATACTCTTAAAGTAAATACTATTTTAAGTGATTCGTGATATCCTTACCGTATTGAAAAATAAAACAGACCGTATTCACCAGATTTAACTTTTGAGATAAAATAATAAAACTGCTTAACGCCTAAAAACAATGAATAATGCAAGTACTGAAATTGCCGCTTAGCCCAAACGAAATCGGCTTATAATGGAAAATCGTAATGTCAGATTAAGGGATTATCCTTATTTAACGGAGAAAAGCGCTACATTTGCTTCAAGCGATAATTCAACGATCACAGACTTGGACCAGTGGAAGCGCCAAATGGTACCTACCAGAAATAGATGAGTGTTGTACTAAGCGTTTTGGAAAATATATATCTTTTTTCAAAGCTATGGCATTCACTTTTGTGTTTCCCAAAAAGTACAACTTGGATAACTCCAGGACACAAATTAGTAAAACATTTTCCTAGATGAAAACAAAACTATGTAGAAAAACAGGTTTTTAAAGACAACCTATTTAGTGCAGGTATTGGTCGAGAAGTCGGATACGTCACCAGTTTTATGGAATCATTTTATTGATGCTTTACCACATTAACGGGATAGTATTAAAAGGGTCTGCAGTACAAACAAGAACACTCTCAGGCCTCATGGGTTGGTTACCTTCAGCCTGGTTGGCCACTTACCTACGTAACTCCCGTGGGATTTGCTTTATTAAAATGTAACTTGACACCAAGGTGTTATTGATTTTTGGTGAACTTAGGTATATTTAAAAAATCTCTCATAACATTCCTAGTGATCATGGACGGTTTTTATTTTTATAATGAAAATTCTATAAGAAATGTAAATCTAATTAATTAAATATTCAGTAACATATATGAAAATTACGAAAATATTTTTTGTAATTTCTGCCGTCACTATTAATAAAATATAATAGGAAAATATAAAAGTAAAATGTCATAATATATCAAGTTTATAAATATAAACTAAAAGTGATTTTTAAAAAAATAAGACACAATACGACCTATCCAATATTTAATCCTAACAATTTACAAAATCTGAATAATTAACAACAGCTACTATCAGCACTAGAAGGTACGTCCGTTCCGTCGAAGAGCTCGAAAGCAAGAGGCCCCATCATGAGCCGTGTCGCCTCGCCTCACTATTCTCCCCACTTCGCACCCCACCGCCTGACGTCATCCAGTAGAGGGGCCGGGTAGTGGGAAAATCTCTAACACGGCCTCTCCTGACAGCTGCACGTCCTCGTCAGCTTGGTTTACTTCGATCTGTCCTCTCTGCTCCCCTCCATCGTAAGGTTCACGGGTTTGATCTCCCCCAGCTTCAGACGACTCGTCATCTAAAAGAAACCAAATAAATTAGTGGTTGTTTCATATTTAGTTTGCTTTCGCAACCACTGCTTGTACATAACATGATCACACTGCAAATGATCAGATCAAATAGATGGTCCACTGGTGGCCACTCGTGATACACACATGTGACATATGGGGTACATGACACTTATCGTTTCAACATCAACGTGTCAAATACACAAACAACAACATAAAACAATCGTGTCACAAAACGATGACTTCTATAGTAACTACATCAAACAATTTTACCTCTTTTCGGATGAATTACATTGCCACAGTGTCATAGCAATAGATTACCCATGTACCAGTCTTTCGCTATGTCGTCGAAGCGAAACAATATTCACTGTCCGGTTATAGCACGCCACCATGCTGGAACTCAGCAACAGCCACCATGTTGGGGCTCAGCAACAGCCACAATGTCGGGGCTCAGCAACAGCCACAATGTCGGGGCTCAACAACTGCCACAATGTCGGGGCAAACAATAGCCACAATGTCGGGGCTGAACAACTGCCACAATGTCGGGCAAACAATAGCCACAATGTCGGGGCTGAACAACTGCCACAATGTCGGGGCAAACAATAGCCACAATGTCGGGGCTGAACAACTGCCACAATGTCGGGGCAAACAATAGCCACAATGTCGGGCTTAACAACTGCCACAATGTCGGGGCAAACAATAGCCACAATGTCGGGGCTTAACAACTGCCACAATGTCGGGGCAAACAATAGCCACAATGTCGGGGCTGAACAATTGCCACAATGTCGGGGCAAACAATAGCCACAATGTCGGGCTTAACAACTGCCACAATGTCGGGAACATGCCACAAGTCGGGGCAAACAATAGCCACAATGTCGGGGCTGAACAATTGCCACAATGTCGGGGCAAACAGTAGCCACAATGTCGGGGCTTACTGTAAAAGGTAACTTAGGATCGAATATCGCTAAAACGGGTTCTTCGGTGAGACATTTGATAACATATTCACGAGACTCGTCCTGTTCTGATCCCCAACTGAAAGGCTGTCCTTTCCTAAGCAATTTAGCGATACACGCAGTTTTGGAAGCATAATTCGCAATATATCGGCGAAAATATCCCGCTAGACCCAAAAATTGACGGACTTCCCTTACATTGGTTGGCTTTGGGGAATTAACTAAAGCCTCGGTCTTACTTGGACTCGGCCGTACCTGACCATGTCCAATCAGTCTACCTAAATATTCAAGTTGGGTGTCTAGAAACGTACATTTTTTTAAGTTTATTGAAAGCCTGCTGCCGATAGTGTAGTAAGCACCTCACGCAACGTCTTTAAACCATATCGACCTCTGCAGTTGACACACTCTGTACGTTATTAATTCTGACCAAGCGTTGAGAATCGTTCGTACGTATGTAAGTAACCCCACTACGATTTAAAACGTCGGTACCTATCAGAATCGCTGTCTGAATACAATTCGAAGGAACAACATACAAGTCTACCTCCAACGTAATTTCGGGAAATTCTAATGTTGATTTTACATAGGACGTTGCTTCTATATCCTGACTACCGATACCTCGCATTCGACGATAAGTAGGAAGCTTATTTAAATTAAAATATTTCAATACGGATTCCGAGATAAGGGAAATATCTGAGCCAGAGTCTATCAATGTGTCGACAGGTAGTTTTTGAATTACAGCGGGCATCACGTTGTTTCGTTTATAGTCGTTTTTGAGCAAAAATTTACAGTACTAGGTTTATTATTACCATTAGCTTTAGATTCAACGCGTTCTTTATAAAAACAAGAATCAACGAGATGTCCGCTCTTCTTACAAAAGGTACATACCCTAATAGGTTTGTTATTGTTAGACGGCTGAGATTGAAAATTAGAAACAACATGTGGCCTCGGGCCCACACACATACTATCAGTTCTAGGTTTCTTCGGACAGTTAATCTGCTTATGGCCCGTTTTCCCGCACGTATAACAAGACAACCGATCGTATTTACCAGCATCGCGCTTACGCAAATTTAATGCACTACTACTCGTATAAGGCGAGCGAACAGGATTGACAGCGGAGGACGCATTCCTCGGTTTTACATACACGGATAAAAATTCGACTATATTACCCGCTGCAGTTTCGCATTAGTTGCCGCGGCTTTTATTTGAGGATCGGTAATACCCCGAATCACAATAGCAGCTTTTAATTCGTCCGAAAGCCCCTTTACAATATTTAACCGCAAAAGAGACCTTCGAGCGTACTCGGCATACGTAGCATATTTGTTAGAATTAGTGCTCATAACATCGTATAGGACGGTAGTCATATCAACCTCACGTGGACATAACGCTCGAAATTCGATTTTAAAGCTAGTCCACGTGCGGTCCCCTGTGACCCACTCGTCTAACCAAGTTTTTGCCTCGCCACGTAAGCAACCACCAATGCGCCCAAGGCATTCCCGATCGTCCCAATTATTTAAATTTCGAGCGCGATCTACTTCAATGCACCACGCGTCAAAATCGTGCATACTAGGGTCGAAGTTCGAGATATAGTAATGCTTAGATCTTACTTGTAATAATGAAGAAAGCGCGCCAACAATCCTGTCCGCTGTGCCAGTGCTCCCGTCCCGAAGCGCCTCGGAAGCTTGGTTGGTAACGTGCGACCCGCGTCGGCAACAGACGCCTCGCTAGCCCGCGGTGCAGACGTCGGAGTGCACCCACCTGCGCTGAGATTAGGTAACGGAGTAGACGTCAAAATAGGCACCCTACCTTCTAGTGCATTCAACCGCTCTAGTATTTGGTTTAAGGGATCGCATCGTGCACTATCGCGATCGACAAACGAACTATCACGGCGTCTACGTTGTTTTTCTACGCAGCATAATTTATTTCGCGCATTGCGAGAATTTTGCTCCCTACCCGCACGATCTTTATCTTTGCCGCGCGAGTTACCACGACATCTACGAGATCCCTGCCTATGGTTTCGTTTTGGAGACGGGGTACGACACCTGACGACTCAGAATCACGATCAGACATTGTTAACTAAACACTACACACAATAAGAAAAAATAAAACAAGAAGGTATTTACAAAATTCGAATGGTAAACGATTAAATAAAAAGCGAACGGTAAAATTGCGCACGTATCTATCCCACTTCTGATTTTATAAATATAAACTAAAAGTGATTTTTAAAAAATAAGACACAATACGACCTATCCAATATTTAATCCTAACAATTTACAAAATCTGAATAATTAACAACAGCTACTATCAGCACTAGAAGGTACGTCCGTTCCGTCGAAGAGCTCGAAAGCAAGAGGCCCCATCATGAGCCGTGTCGCCTCGCCTCACTATTCTCCCCACTTCGCACCCCACCGCCTGACGTCATCCAGTAGAGGGGCCGGGTAGTGGGAAAATCTCTAAACTAGCGAAATAATAATATTATTTAAAAAAATCTAGATAACTAAACATTTCTCAATAATCTGTGCACTACAATAATCCAGCAGCGAACAAAACGCAGAAATGTTAATTTTGACATTTGAGTTTGATGGGTTGATACGTCCTGTCGTTCTGTTATCGAATGATGAGAGAGTTAAAGTTTTTACTAATAATTACCCGTTAAAACTGTAAATATTTATGCGAAACAATGTCCGACATCAACATGGAGAAGTTTGCTGTCCCAGATTTTGTTCCGGATCGTTACGTGAAGGAATTAGCGAGATCTTGTGTCGGGGGGGAGGAGCTGCAGCAACAGAAGGAGAATATTCAAACTTTAGCTGAAGAAACCGCAAGTGCCCTCAAGAAAAATGTTTACGAAAATTATATGCAGTTTATCGAGACAGCAACAGAAATATCCCACTTGGAAACTGAAATGTACAAGCTGTCCCATTTACTTAGTGAACAACGTACGGTGCTTACTACTTTATCTCACGCTTCGGTTCTAGGCAACGAAAATGCTTTGTCCCGTGAGTCGCTCGACAACCACGATATAGAAGCTGAGAGGGCAGAAGAGCAACGTAAAAACAGGCTTAATTTGATTACAGAAAAAGTTGAAGGCTGTATAAATTTATTGGATTTTCCAGACAGGACTTTGTTACATGAAGGTGACTTATTAGAAATAGATTCGGAGGAGAACACTGCCTTACAAAGGATGCATGTATATTTATTTAGTGACTGCCTTATGTTAACCTCATGGATATCCAATCGCCGCGGTCCAATGAGATATAAATTTCAGACTACTTATCCTATAAGTACTCTAGCAGTTGTGATGTTCGTGATTTAGGTACTGTCAAACAGGCTTTTAAAGTTTTAGCTTTTCCTGATACAAGGGTATTCCAGTGTATAGTATTAATGTTAAAAAGGATTGGTTAGATAAATTTGATGTAGCCAAAAAGATGCATATTGAAAAAGAAAATTCTAAACAACAAAAGAAAGAGGGCCAAGAGAAAACCAAGGCTGAGTCAATTGAGTCCCCTAGTCTATCTGTAGAGGAATTACCTTCACCCCAAATACCTATGTTACCAGATTGGTTAGCAGATGTCACTGAAGAGTTAGATGTGCTCATTGTAGAGAGGCATTTTCAAAAAACATATGAACTGATGGTGACTGCACAAAATGCATTTAATACAGAGGAGTTAAAAAATCACCCTGAAAAAGCAGATATATTAAAAAGATCGAACAAAAGCAAAAAGCGTTGATTGAAATTTTGCTTAAAGAATTGGATGTTACTCACAATTGGAGCCCAAGAGGTGGATTGAAGTCATCCAGACAACCAGTTGTAATACTCAATAAATTTAACATGACCAGTCAAGCGTGTGAACTGTTTCTAGCTATTTGTAGCCACACTGTGAAAGTGCATGTAAAGGCAGTACAGTTAGAGGGCTCAATTAATACATATGTAAAGCAAGTTGGAGAGGTGTTCTTTGCTCACTTAGTGATGCATTAACAGAGTTCATAAATTGTTCCCCAAGAATAAGCTAAGTGCGTTTATAGTATGGGGCTAGCATGCAGCTTAGGATTTTAATGAGTCAAATAGTGAACAAATTTTTACACCACAGTGTGCTCTCGATTCAATTCTCGAGTGTGTGGACAGTCTAAGGGAACAGTGCCTACTTTTCTGTGAATTTGGCTTAGATTTAAGATTTCAAATGAACAGCTGTTTGAGATCTCCGATACAAAAAGCTTTGAAAGAATATAAGGATAAGATTGTTGACTCTATGAAAGGCAAGGTGACTGAAGACAAGTGGACTCCAGTGAATATGCACACAAAAGCTGGTGTAAATAAATTCTTATCACAGATGGAAAATTTGGGCCTTATACTAGCTAAGTTTATTATTAATGAGACTTGGGTAGACTTGTCTAGTAGTACAATATGGTTTGCACAGTCTGTCATAACAGTGCAGCAAGTTGGTTTGAAACTTGTTACAAAGGACATGATGAATGTTTTGGATGAATGTATTTATGCTATATTCAATTCCCGACTCAAGCTCTCTATAGGAAATGATTCTAGTTATGCACAGAAAAATTATCAATTTATTTTAGATACTGTTATGCCTCTAATGTTAAGACGTTATAAGGAAGAGGTTGGTTATGATAACGATCAGCTGGTGGCTTTAGCAAAGAAGTTCGGCGTAAATGTTCCACCGCCAAAGAAATCCAACATCACGAAATACACAAGCAATGAATATTTATGAGAATAGCCCAGAAGGACTGTATTATGTTGGTGTACGAAATTATTTTTATTATGCTGAAGCTTTAAAACTGTATTATATAGATAGTAAGCATGCAGGATTTTTGTAAGTTTATTTAAAAAAACTGATCAAATTAAAAATTTATATTTTATGCAAGTTATCAATATAAAAATTTTAATAAACCCAATTAATGGTTCATGATTGTGTATTTTCATTGATATTGAAATAAATAAAAAACTACTTAACGTATAAATGTAACTTTAATAGAAATACAAATGTTTATTAAAAAAAACATTAACATCAAATGTTTAATTAATTAATATTACAACTCTTTGGAAAACTAAATAAAACTAAGAGTACTTTAATAGAGCAACTTACAATCTAAACTATTTATAATGTCTGTGTAGGAATGATTTTTTCATTGTACATATGGCTAAAAAATCTATTCTTCCATTAGAGATTCTATAAAAGTGTTGCCATTAATAAGTTTTGTAGTAAGTATAACGAACTCGACGCTGGAGTCTTCTTGTTGGCTGATGTTTCTAAGGGCAGATATCTCCTGGTATGTACAGCCTCCAATGAAAAACACTAAGATAACCCGCGGGTTTTCTAGTGAAGAGTTCTCGCTCGATATGGAGTTTCGGCGGACCATACGCGGCTGTAGAGTCTGTAACTCGTCTAACGTTGGTCCGGGGAGATGACAGCACATCTTGTATACCTAAAGGATAAAAGAAAGATTAACCTTTTTTCGGATTGAATTATCGCAGGTGTCTTTACAGCTTCGCTGGACTAGTTTAAAATATGAACCTTTTAACAATATGGTATATTAACCCTTAAAAATATGGATATTTATTAAGGGCTGATAGAAACAATTGATTTTCTGGAGAGAGAAGGAAGTGTCTGGAATCCTGGCAGATTACGGCGTAATTTTTTAACGTGATATTTGCTTGTTGATTTATTTTATACATGCACTGTCTTTGATATCAGTATGAATGATCTATCGATCTCTAATGCCATTTAAGCGTTGCATTAGCATATCATGCGATATGAATATATGAATGCGAGTTATTTAGGTCAGTTATTTTGGTCGCAACGCTAATAACAATTGGTTCGTGCGAAATGACATCATTGGAGTTGTAAAAGTATAATTTATTTACATGATAATGCCAATTCACATCTGGACGCGTTATGTTGATAAGAGGCGTCCGCCTGTTATAGGTGATTATATTTTAGTTTTATTAAATGTAACTCGATCAAATTGTTACATATAATTAAAATAAATCGTAGCATTTATTATTTTGATTGTGGTACCGTTGTTTCCAAAACAGAATATCTGTTATCCAAATAAATCTATTACAAAGTTTACTTTTCTCTAACTTTTAGAACATTTTTGCGCCAGAAATATTCATCGGGCCTATGTAGGCCCGATACAATAGGTATTTACCTAGGCCTGATAGGAAAGCAGGGGTCTTATTATGATCTTTTTTCAACCATTGCAGTCCACTGCTGACATAATTCGCCCCCATTTTGGGAGAGATATTCAGTCGTCCGTTTTCATCCAGCCTCCAGCAGCGACTTTGCCAAGAAGCGGTCTCCTCTCCAGAAGTCTGCTCCAACGGTCATCAGTTCTGCGACATACGTCATCAGCCCACTGCCACAACTTGCCGATCCGGCGATTTCTTATGGATTAAATCGTTTTTTCAGTGGCATGCTCAGCTGCATATGTGAGCACCCTAACCTCCGTTTCGATGTAATGCTAGTGGATGGCCCTGATAGATATATACCTGCGAAACGTCGAGAAAGACGCCATCGACACATTGGTTGTGGCATGACATGGTCATTGAACACAACTGTGTCTAGTCCAAATTTTTGCCAAGCCAACTCATCGGGAGGATTCATTTAGACTGTTCATCAACATACTGATAAATGCGATTACCTTTCATTGATGTAAATATGATACATGTTATATGGAAACAGCTAGACAATAGGTATATACGTAACACCTTTGTACGAAACGTTTATACCTTACACACTTTTGTACTATCTTGCAGGGTGTCACGTGATCAATATATGTATTTATTTTTGTAACACCAGTGCAATACCATGTGACTAGCAAATAAATAAATAAATTAGTATTTAAACACATATAGTACAAACATTTGTAAGGTACCCCTAGTGTAGTAGCCAACATTTTAACCATTACACAAAATGAGTTGTTAAAACTATATTTATCATACATAAATACATTAATAAGAAAAAACTCAAAACCCACCTGTCCACCCTTTGTTTTTGGCAATATGCTCGCACAGCCTCACAGTCAACGGTGTGTACTTGCTTGACAAGTAGACACTTTCTCTATTCTTTTCGGATTCGTCCATAGTCAAATGCAGTGCCTAGAAAGCAATGATACATTACTTATCGTATATTTTCTATCAATCACTCAAGCTGTTACGGACTGTCTGCTCAACGTTGACCAGAAAGGTACTCTACTTCTACCTCTCTCTGTTACCTTGTGATATTTCGGAATTCTTATTAATGACCTCCTACCCCCTGTAAAGTTTTACTTCAACACTACAATTATACCATGCGTACTCATGACAGGGAGGGAACTGGTTTTCTGCCACTGGTGGTGACGGAAAATAAGTGACACGAAAGCAATCTCAAATGCTTCATCTATTACATATAAATAAAATTGGAGTGTCTGTTTGTTACATTGTTTTCCTCGTCCATATGAACATATATACGGTATATAGACCAAAACAACTTAAAAAAAGGCTGTCTGTCTGTTTGTTCCAGGCAATCTCTGAAACGATTGGACTGATTTGGACCGGACTTTTTTTGGCAGGTAGCTGATGTTATAAGGAAAAACATAGGCTACTTTTATTTTAGACAATACTTTTTATTTTGGAAAAATAAAGCAAGGTTTTACCGCGCGACGGTAGCACGTCGCATGACTTCACGAAGCGATTTTAGGTTATGTTTTACTGCGGGAGAATATCTTATAAAGCGGGTAACACCGCGGGGAATAGTAGATAATATAATAAAACATACCTTCCTTAACACAGTGTATTGCCTTGTGCCCGCTTGAGCTTTAAGCAGGCCACATTTCTCCAAATTGCACAGAGCGAGCCAAGTTTTCAAGCCGTACACTTGCACCAGTTCACGCTTGTAGTATTCGAGAACCTTCGGCTTTAGTCCCGACCCCGTGGCACATTGCAAACAAATTAAACGAAGAACCTGCAAAATATATTTTAATAAGTTTCAAGTTGGGACCAGCAATAATGAAAGTAAGTCTGTGGGCTTATCGCCATCCCTTAAGACATATTTGGCGGTAACCTCTCTGGTTGAACTAATTCTTATTTATTTATAAGAACTGCGGTCGTACTTTTGATATGTAAATCAATGGTCTCCATAGTATTTCTATCAAAAAGAATAAATAGTTTATTCGACCACATTTTAAATAAATCAACAAGTGCATTTTGCGTGATTTCAAAGAGTAAAAGTTTGATTTTCCTGGAATGGGCAATTCAATATAAAAGTGGTTCAAAAATACCTTAGTAAGCGGTTCCTTCTTAGCAATAAGATCTTCAATGAAAGGACAGGCTTTTTCGTTGTCAATACAGTTGAGAAAATCTTCTTCACATTGTATAGCGTCTTGGAAGTCAAAATCATCTGTTGTCTGCAAAAATAAAAAGAAAATATCTGATAGATCATGGTTTGTGGTATCTGAGGCCCTATTACGGAATATGTGGTTCGATCGAAGTGTTTCACAGGGTAGTGTTATGTGTCCGCTTGTTATAAAGAAAGAGAAAGGGAGAGAATTGGATACTCTGTCTCATTCGAAGATGTCGTTAATAGTGCAGAAAACTTAATGCTCTAACTAGTCTGTCATGGATATCAAATAAATATGAAGATAATCAGGTGATCTAAAATACCTTTAAAGACATACCTCTTTGATGTATTCCGCAATCGCCATGTGAGTGGCGAGCGACTGCTTATTAGCTAACATCTGCGGCAGTCGGGCAACATACTGTTTGATCTCTTGCACGGACTTGTCTTTGTGCCTTTCATCCAGTTGACTTTGGATCACGCGTACTTTCTTAGATAATGCCGTCCCGACCTGTTTTAAAGGTTGCATTGAGTTTTTATTTCAAAGTGAATTGAGCGAACTGAAGCTCAATTATTAACTCATCATCAGCTCATTGAACGTTCCCATCGAGGGGCACGAGCCTACCCGTAAAGGTGTTTATGCCTTGGTTGTCCACGCGGGCCCACTGCGGATTTGTCGACTTCACAATAGCCTTTGAAACTTTTCGCAGGCGTGCGCAGGTTCCTCACGATGTTTACCTTCACCGTAAGAGCGTCGGATAACGTACATATACTTTTGAAAATTCGAAAATTTGTTAGTGGCGGGCTTTGAACCTCAGCCAGCCGGGAGGGCTCCCGGTAGTTTTGCAACTACACCATTGAGCCACCGACGCTCTCTATATATATATTTAACTCACCGCAGCAAAATTGCAGTCACGCAACTCCGCATACAACTCCTCGCTCGAGTTGAGTATGATGCGTTTCTTTTCACGCGCAGTCACCTCAGGACTCGCGTCGTCCGGACTCACGAACTTCTGCCCGGGGAATGTTGCCGTCGCGTTCTTTATACCGAACAGTTCATCTGGGCAGGAGTGAGATAGAAATATTTAAATTGATTTTTTTACTAAGCGAGCGATGTGATTGAGCGATGTAAGTTACACCAATTCTTCGATCCCCGGGCATTACAAACATTTGTGTGCATGAACATGTCTGTTTCTATGTATTTACAAAAAAATATATATTGAGTAAGTATGTTCATCCGTTTTTTAGTATCCATTGAACTCTTGGTGTAATTGCCGTCGTCTCAACCACTAAACCAGATGGGTCTTGAACTTGAATGGCAGTGGATATATTATTATTATTAAGTTGTAAGTACCTAACTAAAACCTAAGAGCCTTTGTTTATATCATCATCAGCTCATATACCGTCCACACCGAGGGGCACGAGCCTACGCGATTAAGATGATTAGGCCTTAGTCGTCTACACGGGCCCAGTGCGGATTGGCCGACTTCACGCGCAACCTTTGAATCTCTTTGCATGTGTATGCAGGTCTCCTCACGATGTTTTCCATTACCTACCGTAAGAGCGTCGGATAAACGTATGCGTTTTAAATAGTGATCAGCTTTTTTCTGACTACTGCTCACCGCAGAAAGCCTTTACAGTTGCACAGGACAAGTGTTGACAGCATATGGTCCTTAACGGGAGTGACGTTGTGTACTTAACTTACATCAAATAATTGGAGTAAATGTCATAGGACATAGAAAGGGATACCGCTAAATAATATATAGCGCTTTCCCTTCCTAACTCTTAGTTAAGTGAGGATTAACGCTTGAGTCTCCCCCCCGCAAAGCTCTAAGCCGAGGTTCGAGTCCCGTTCGGGGATGCCCTTAGGCTCGTTGTGTAAATTTTAAGGCTGAGAGCCATCTGGGCTCGCCAATTGCCTGGTGAAGCTGTAAAGGCCATCTGCGGTCAAAAGCAGTAGTCAGTTCGAAAAAAAACCTTGAGATTTGTTCTAAAATACGGGCCTTAGAATTCAAACTAGCTTACCAATAAGTCCCTCATATGTGAGTTGCGTGGTCATCACGCTGGTAAAGTCTATGGCTCTGTCTAACAACAGCAGATGATCGATGCAAGAAGTGGTTGCGCCCTTCGGACCAGTGCCTTGCTCTTCTTTGTTCAGCCTGCAAAGGAGGTCCCATACCTGCCAAAAATGTGGTCAGAGACAATCAGTGGCGTGCACTCCATATATGCAAATTGTTAAATGAAAGTCGTCGTTTCGTAACTGTCATTTATACGGAACTGAGCACTGACGCATTTGTTTACAACCTACCGACATATAATATTACAATATACAACACAAATAAGCAGTGAGTCCTATCCGTCCAGACAAGCTGGAAAATCGCCAACCTATGAATGATTCCCACTTTTTCGCCCAATTTCCTCTACAGATTTGAAATCATGCGCGATCTGCTGCCATCAACAGCACTTAATTTGGACAAAAATGTGTTTTTGCGATTAGTGTCTCTTAATTTGCATACCCTACTCATAATTTCGGTGCACGCCACTGGACTGACTATCACCTATTACATAGCCACAATTCTAAAAAAGCAAGTTTAAATTGTAGAAATGTTAAGCCACATTATCAAGTAATTACTGCCTGGATTTGGATTGGATTTTCTACTATTAATGTTCCACCTTATCGTTAAACCTATGTTGAAGAAATAAATGATTTGATTTTGAGGTACCCAATGCCTATGCAGATGATCTTATGCACTATCTTTCGAAATTCAGTGGGGTTTAAATTTAGTATAAATATTTTCTAACCTGTTTAGCTGCAACACCTTTTCCAAATACTCTTGGTATGATACCATACATTTGCTGTATAGCTCGCAGGGCTTGTGCAGCATTATAAATGCAAGTTGGGTCATCTTCAAGGTAATTCTCTCTAAAAGACATGAACAATCTCGTTGAATATTTGTAAATTGGTTTTGTGAAGTTCCTCTTTATGTTATAAAGTTATAAGATACTCAGTTTATTCACTATCAACCACAAACTTGATTACCTTATGAATTATAACCTATGAATTCCTTCACAGGCGTAAATATGTTTCCTCACGATGTTTTTTCCTTCAGTGTAAGGGCATTAAATAACATACATATAATTTTAAAAAATTGGAAATACATTGGTACGTGGCAGGTTTTGAACCTTCACCCTCCAGATCAGTAGTCAACAGCCCACATCAATGAGCTACTGGATAGGTATTAGGTATATTATATAAACCCAAACGGGACCAAATAAGAAAATTTGGTAGTTATTATTTTGACAAGGACTAAGTAATAAGTATCACCTGAAATCATTTTGCAGTTCCCAAAGACATAACATCACTCTCGAAAGGGAAGATGTCACATTTAAACTCCTGTATATAAAGGTTGTTGATGACACCCCGATTTGTAAGATGCTTTTCACAAAGTTCACTTCTTCTTGGCACAAAGAACAAGTGGAATTCTACTGGTAAACTTTGTTTGTTTCTGTAAAATAAACATATTTATATATTTGTTTATTGCTTTAATTTTACAAATAGAATAAAAAAAAATTCAGTATCATACTTATTTTTTTTTATAAAAAATATTTATATACTATCAAATGTTAAACTATAAAGATAAAAAGTAGTATTAATTTGATTACCTCAATGACACAATATAATCTGCGACTATATCCATCAAGTCTAGCTTGGGACGTGAGATAAAGACAATGTGTTTAACGGAAATGGAGGGTAAGCTTCCTGGCCGCAGCGGAAACATCTCTGCCACCTCATGATCTTTTAACAGAGAGTACTGTGCAATAAGACCTATGGGACCTGCCAACCATTCATCCCAAATAGTAACCTGAAAATAAGTTAAAATTTATGAATATTATTCACATACACAATACAAGTTTGGTGAAACCAAGTCAGACTATACACTAGTCAACGGGCAGAGCAAAATATATTTTAAGTTTTTGAGTATTGATAAACAAAAATTAATAGCATCTATAAGCCAATACATAGGTTAAAAATTTAATTTTATATGTTATCTAAGTAAAGCTTGTGACATTAAGTTTATGATTGTGTATTTTGTTCTTAAACTAATTAATAAACAGATGTCCGATTTAGTAACAGGAATTTTCAGTTAAACTGTGATAGTTAAGACATTTACTTAAAATACTGCGTTATAATAACAATCCGTATAGTGGAAATTTGAACTGACTTTGGGTCCTTCGCAACGTTGAAGCAAACTTAGTAATTCATTCCTCATAGTTTCTTGCACTTGAGCAACGTTTAAGCGACCTCCTGCTAGATGTGTACTCATTTTCGGGTCTTTCATATCAATTGGAAGGAAAATTTTAAGATTTTATTCTGAATAATATGAAAGGAATTTATTTTGCACTTTGCAGTAACAAAAACAGAAGAAAATAGACAATCACCTGGTATGTCAATATTGTCAAATGTCAAGTCAATATGACAGCTAGATTGTTTTATTTTCGTTCCATTAGGAATAAGCTAAGATCATATGCTACACTGCCTCGACATTAGTATTTTTTTGTTGAATTAGTGATGATATGAGTGATGATGCGTGATATATGAAATCCCTTCGCTATAAGTTTCAGTAAAGATATGAAACTTAACTGAAACTTTATGCGGACTTCTTCTGAGAATTTAAACTCGTACTCATTCACGAACACATAATGGTTAATAAAAATACAAATAGAAAATAAAGCAAAACTGACAACATCACACTACATTTTCTCGAGTCTTGCCCGCTAAGAAGTTTCTTGATTCGTTCCATTTGGAACAGGCCAAGGTTATACATCATGCTGCTTTGTCTAAGTATTTTTTATTTAACCCTTTGACTGCTAATGACGCGTTTAGGCTCCTTATACAATGGATTTTCTATTATGTCTGGATTCCCGGCGTTTAATGGGTGAATTAATAATGAAATGAGTGATTATCGATGCATTAAAGGTGAACTCCCCTCCTTTCCTATAAGTTTAATAGAAGTCTATTATACTTTGTTCAGAAACACTTAAACAACCACAGGTTATCAAAATATGGTTTTACAACGTTATGGGGTTAAAGGTATTGTTTTGCATTCATCAGCAGCTCATTTATGCGTTGCCGCGTAGGGCACGAGTCTAACCGTGGCGGGTGTATAGGCCTTAGTCGTCCACGCGGGCCCTGTGCGGATTGGCTGACTTCATGCACAACCTTTGAATCTCTTCGCAGGCGTGTGCAGGTTTCCTCACAATGTTTTCCTTCACCGTAAGAGCGTCGGATAAACGTACATATAATTTAAAAAATTTGAAAATTGATTGGTATTTGCGGGATTTGAACCTGCACCCTACAGATGGGAAGCCAACAGTTCACACCAATGAGCCACCGACTTCTCATTGGTGTCTGCCATTATGAATTGATATGATCAGGGTAGGGTGGATGTCGACTGCTTGGGATCACTCCCCGTGGAAGTCATTAGGGGAGGCCTTGCAGTGGATACCAGCAGTGATAACCGTTTTCTTGCAATTTATCCTTACTATAATTAAGATCCCATATTAGCCAATACCGGAGTTCATTGTCTATATTATGTCAAATGTAATGTAACTACATTTTATTTATAAGAAGATTTTTTGAAAGAAAGAAAGAAAGAAAAAAATCTTTATTCAAATAAATCTGTTACAGATACTTTTGAATCGTCAATTGTTATTATTATGATATTTTTTGTGACTCTACCACCGGTTCGGAATAAGTAGGATCTTCGAGAAGAGCCGGCAAGAAACTCGAGTTACTCTTTTAATCTTTTTATATCAGTGGTTACAGTTTTGTCATTTACCTACACATAGATTTACAATAATTTATTACAAAGATTTTGTAACTGGAACACTAAGTGCAAGACCACACATCTTTTATCCGATAAATATTCTTCTATTGTATAGTAACCTTTTTTCATGAGGGTTTTTTTAATCTTTAATTTAAACTGGTGAAAAGTTTTCTTGGAACTCTATTTAAAACTCCTTCTTTAACTTACCTTTCATCTGATGCTTAGGCACTTTTACCTTTAATTACCTGTGAAAATTGAGATTCAATACATTGTTTAAGTGCAATAGGAAAAAGCTTAAAATAAGGAAAAATAATATAAGACATATGGAATACCTTAGGGAAGACCGACGAGTTCTTAAAAAAATATTAATTCTATACAGAAACGCCTCGATATTACCAATAGCAATTATAATCGTTTATTTAGTTACAACGGGCAATTAATTGAGCGAGCTTTGCTCAGAGTCTCTATTAAAGATAAAATCAGAAATGATGGTATCCACAAGAGAACTAAAGTTACCTACATAGTTCGGCGGATCAGCAAGTTGAAGAGGCAGTGGGCTGGTCACGTATGACGCAGAACCGATGGCCGTTTGAGCAAACGAGTTCTGGAGTGGAGACCGCGTCTTGGCAAGCGTGGAGTAGGACGCACTCCGGCCCGATGGATCGACGACTTGCGAAAGGTCGCTGGTAAAGGCTGGATGATAAAAGTGGAGGACCGAGATATCTGGCGCAAATTGGGGCAGCCTTTGTCCAGTGGACAACAGTGGACTGCGATAGGCTGAAGAGAGAGATTTAGTTACAAAAGTTTGTAAACGATTGTTACAAATCTATGTTTTTAACACTTCTTAAATTGTACAATCAATAAAAAACCGACCTTATATGTGCTTTTTATGGTTCCGTAGCCAAATGGCAAAAAACGGTACCCTTATAGATTTGTCATGTCTGTCTATCTGTCTGTCAGTCCGTCCGTCCGAAAAATGCAACCTCTTTTTTCTCCGAAACTATAAGGATTACACTATTCAAACTTTGTACGTATATGTATTCTGTGAACCGCTATTGGGTTTTCATAAGAAACTTGAAAAAAAAAAAATTTGGGGTTCCCCATTCATTGAACTGAAACTCAAAATTTTTTTTCATTGTACCCCCACGTGTGAGGTATCAATGTGTAGATCTTAAAAAATGGTATTGAGGTTTTAAATATCATTTTATTATAATTGAATAGTTTGCGCGAGAGACACTTCCAAAGTTGAAAAAGAGTGTTCCCCCCCTCTCTAATTTCTAAACTATGGAGTTGATTAAATTGAAAAAAAATATGATGTACATGACCATAAAATCTAACAACTAAATTTAGTTTGAACAATTTCTGGTGTGTAGTTTTTTTTATTCGTCTGACGGTGAACCACTATTTTTCATATTAAAGCTTAAGTAGGTGCCTAAGTAAATAAAAATATATTTTTTATGTTACTTGCTGCTGCAACTTCCACTCGCACGTGGAGGGTTCCACGACTCCGACTCGCGCTTGGCTAATTTTTATTATGTTTGTTCGCGGATATCTTAGTCGTTTATGAACTGATTTTGATGATTCTTTTTTATTAGATAGATAATAGTTCAGAGGTGGTCCCATTTTAATATTATTAATATCGTCTAGTGCCTCTCAGCAATATTGTCTTTTTATTAAAGGAAATACGCCTACAAATCATGCAGGTATATAAATTAGGTCAGCTCACTAAAGTTGCATAGGTAATAATACAATATAAACCAACACCCCAAATGCAAATCAAATAAAGCTACATTTAACTTGCGCCGAATTTGCGTGACCTTGACGACCGTTATCATTGCATTTTTGCTTAAGACATCCGAACTAGCTCCAGGGGGTAAGCAACGTATAGGAACCTAGCACTCGACAATCAATCGTGGTAACTGCGACCAGCCAGTACAAGTTGGAACTTCGCTATATGTACGGATAAACGTATAGTAACGTAGTTGTGACTCGTGCCTCAAACAGCCAGCGGGTGTTATCATTTGCGTGGAGCGGGCGGTGCGCGCGGCGCTCATCGATTTTTCCACAAAACAACTCATTTCCATCCGTCACTGACATTACAAACACGTTTTAAACAAACCACCGACGTCTCGTACGCGTTTTGGATCGGGTCAGTGGAAATGTGAGTGTTTACGCGCGAAAATAATGCACCACTCCCCGCGCAAAGAAAATTACCATGGCCGCCCAGAATAAAGGTGAGTTTTTTTGCAAAAATAAAAAAATAGTTATTCCATGTTTTTGTATTGTATTCGGAACTGGTGGTTGTGTCTAAATTGTTTTATGTAAATTAAGGAGGTCGACATTTTTAGGGCAGGCCGTTTATACGCGTTGGATTCGGGATGATAACAGCGAGTGTGGGCGATTATTGACCATGTGAGCGAATGTTTGTAATCTTGTTTTCATGGCAAGAGATAAGGGCTTTTGCACAACTTAATTTTGCTAATGTAGAAAAGTACCGGTATAAGTGCTGAGTTTACGATTTTATTTTTATTTAACAGGTCTTTCTTATCTAACACGACGAACAAAAAAAATGCTTTCTAGTCTCAAGCTGCACAAAGCATAATTGTTATGGTCTACATTACGTAGCCCTGGATACAGTACTTGCTTAACGTATGCAAATTATTTAAGTTGTAGTTCCCCTTCTTATCTGCCATACACTTGTTGCGTTAGTCATTCTAATGTAACTAGAGTATCTCACATAAGACAGTTGAAATGCTTCTGTTTGTGGTATTTTTTGGCAAAATTGCATTATATAAATATTAATTAAGGGATTATCCTAAAAGAATTTTCTAGAAGCTAACCTTATTATTAGGTACGTACTCAATGTGTAAGCAATTTGTTTCATCCACTTACCAATAATAAGGCTTTTACAAATAGCTTTATTAATAACTTGCCCCGCTAACTCCCATGTAGTCACTAAAGTTAAAATCTTTGTGAAATCATAAACACATTTTTACAGCAAATGGATCTCTAGAAGTCGACGAGTACTGTTTAAGCAAAAATAGGGCCTGTATTAAAATTTTGCTTACGTGGCATTATTTCCATTTGGGCAGATACCTATTATTTTTCAGAGGTCGTTATCTCCTTTTTGAAGTCTATGCTTTATATTTATTATGAATACAAAAGTTATGACTGGCTACATAAAATTTCGAATATACATTGGTACGTGGTGGGATTTGAACCTGCACCCTCTAGATCGTAAGACAACAGTCCACATCATGGAGCAATGACCAATGTGTATTATTGGCCTCAGTTTCACCAAAAGATTCATATAAAGTAATTCAATTCTGTGGTTGTCGTTTCTTTCTTAATTAATTTTCGATTTGTGCTTAATTATCGAAATTGTATTACTTAAATAAAAAATATAAGAGCTTACCTCACTTCTACAACTGCCATATCCGTAACTTTATGTACAAGGTCCCTCAATCAATTTATTCATTCGAGAGGCTTCGGTCGGAGACGACGATCAACTTTCGGAGACGACGATCAACTAGGCGCTTGTAGTTAGGGTACAAAACACTGATTAACATACCTCAATACATTTTTTTACATATTATACATAAAAACACCCAGACCTTTACAAACAGACATGTTCATGCACACAAATATTTGTAATGCCCGGGGATCGATCCCGGAACCCTTGGTGTAGTAGCCGACGTCTCGATATTTACACCACATGGGTCCTCAAAACCGTTAGCCGCCGCACTCATCACCAGAGGTCGAACAAATAGATTGCTCTACGAACAGGTGAGGTTGTCACAGAAGCAGTATGCTAGGGCTAGTGATTACCTATCTTTCTTTTCTTGCTGGATTTTCCTTACTAGAAAACTACTGTCCGATGCAGTGCTAGCCTCGTTTGACATTCATAAGTGTTATTTATGGACTTAAACTATCTCCGATTAAAATTTACTTATGTGTAGGATAGTAGTCTCAACTTCTGAGCCTAAATTAAGACAAACCGCGACCGAGCTGCCTTCGCTCTCGGCCGATTGCACAATATCTTGCACGCTCGTAAAAAATTTACCCTTAGTAATAGGATGAGAATTTATACGACCTGCATTAGACCAATCATGAATTACGCTAGCATAGTATTTGAACAAGCAAATCCCCGGCTCATCCAAGGCTACGGGAGCCCCGTGGTTCTTGTGCAACGAAAACCTTCATATAGACTTAGGGCTACCGATCAATGTGCAGTTCCCAAAGTAAGCGTCCAACGATATTTCTCCTCTGCTTCCGAACACTCTAACCCCCTAATCGCCCAATGTGCTTAAACTATCCAACTAGCAAACAACCGCGCCTTTACGCATCCTCGCAAACGTAGACGTCCCCGGGACGTACTGGATGATCCAGACTATTCGATCACTGTCACCATCTCAGAACATACGTAACACTTTAAGAGATTCCGTCCCCGCCGGCAGGGGCCTTCGTCGCGAGTCCCTGTAGGTTCGACCAGTCCCTATTCGCGTTACCGGTAAGTATCCGGTCGCTCTTCTCACCAAACATACCTACATTAGGTTACCCAGCCTCTCCTGCAACGCCGTAATTTGAGGTTCGCGTCCCACTCTGGACACCCTTAGGCTCGTTGCATAAATTTTTTTAGGCGTAGAGCCATCTGCTCTCACCAATAGTCCGGTGACATCTTCACCTTTCTTTAAAACGTACAGGTTAGTTACAAAACAAATAAACCTTTGATTACTCGTTTATTTCACTTGTTTAAGCCTTGATTAGCATATGTCTCGTACCTAACGTATGACACACTTATCCCACAGCTTTATTGGAGTACCTAGCCTCATTTACGGATTACTTTGCTTTTTGGCCATTGGTTGTTTGTTGGCTTTATGGCTGGACGACTACGCTATTTATGAGGTACTTAATTTGAGGTTCACAATACCTCTGGTTTTTGGGTTAGTTAAATTCAATTTACCTACATACCATTTGAGACATTTTCGACCACGTATGAATTATCTTTGTGACTAATAAAAATGTTTCAGACCAGTCATATCACCTGGAGGCTCCTCAAAAGCGCATAGCTTAATTTGAATTTCATGTTCAGTTCATGGGCAGCGGATTACACCCACCACCAGGTGGCTATAACATATTGGGACTTGTTGAATTCTTTAGCCGCAAATCCAACATCAACATGTGACACATTCACCCATCTTCTTCACAAAGAGAGTCGCGGGAGGCCTATTTTAGCAGTAGCTGTTTTACTGAAATAATGATGATGTCAGTCAAATTGGCAAATACCCTGTAACTTTGATAGGCAACAATTTTCAATTACCAATAAGTAGGACGTTTGCTTGGTTTTATTTAATTAAATTATTATCTAATTGATGGAGGAAAACATCGTGAGGATACCTGCGCACGCCTGCGAAAAGATTCAAAGGTGCACGAAGTCGGCTCATCCGCACTGAGCCCGCGTGGACGACTAAGGCATATACAGCCTTAACGGGTAAGCTCGTGGTTCTCGGTGGGACATTGAATGAGCTGATGATTATCTTATCTTGGAGGCAACATAAATAGGTATAAAAATTACTGGTTGAATGTGGAAGTACCCATATTTTCTTATAAAATACTACTGATTTAAAGGGTTCCACACATATCGAAACTCAAGCCTGGCTAGGCCGTAAGTGGACAGCAGGCAGGATTTTTAAAAACGAGGCTCAGGTGTTCTCTCTTCACACACAGATCTAGAGGGTGGCGAAATCCTCAATGAAGATGGTCTTCGGTGACGGTAATGCATAGTGTAACAGTTTTATTCATTTATTCATTTTATTTTATACTAGCTGTGCCCCGCGTCAGTACCCACAATATAAGATAAAATAAATAACTAAATAAAAATTATCTTTATTGACATAAAACAATGTTACAAACAAAGATAGTTATTCTGCCGCAGTAAAACGTAGCCTATGTGTTTATCTAGGGTATCAGCTGGTTCAGGGGAGCCCAAAGAATTGCGGTAGTTGCATGGGTGTTTCCTTTTCATTGTAAAGAGTACAAGCTCTGATTTTGCGGGGTTTACGGTTAGGTTGCGTTCTTTGCACTAGTCTTCTATTGTTCTCAAGGCTTGGCATGTGATTGCAGCGTGTTTTCATATGTGCCGTATTAATATGGTTATATCGTCCGCGTAGCCAACAGTGTAGTAGCCTTTTTCATTCAGTCGTTTGATAAGGCTGTTTACCACAAGATTCCACAGTAAAGGTGAAAGGACGCCTCCCATAGGTTGTGTTTGGCTGCGGGAGAATATCTTATACCGCGGGGTTCAGTTAGTGTTAAATTATATGGCGTAGCTATAGCTATATATTTATTGGATGTCTGTGTTCAAGCCTTGTAACTTTATGTTTGTTTCTTATTCGTTGTTATTTGTTTACAACAAATCATGATTGATGGTGAAAAGTCCGTATCTGGGAGTCAAACCTAATAGCATTATAGTTGTTTTCTTTGTCATTACGGAGCACTTAGTATCTATTGATATCGCGCATTTCATCTCCATTTAATTTAATTGCTTTGTTGCGTAACGTTAACGTATGACGGTTTTGTTTTAAATAATCGATTATAGTTGTCAGTGTTGTCACCGTCATTATCCGCCAAGTGCATGTAGGTTAGTATGCGATAAACATTCTGATAATACAACTTAACATGGTTAGGGGCCGTAGTGACACTGTGTCACACGCCATATGAAGATGATTTTTATATTAGACGACCCATCTGGTGTAATGCTCGAGACGTCGGCTGCTACACCAAGGATTTTAGGTTTGATCCCCAGGCAGTACAAACATTTGTGTGATTGCATGAACATATCTGTTTGTAATGGTTTGGGTGTTTACAATAAAAATGTATATAAGTATGTTTATATGTTGTTTAGTACACATAATACAGAGGGCAAGCCCCTGGCGCTGTGTGTATGTCTGTCGATATTTATTTTTTATTTATTATATTACTTTAGCTTCTGGCAGTAGTAAGGTATAAGTTTAATCATCAGATTATCATCATAATAATTTCAGGCACTCTCCCAGATAATTTGCGCTCACATCGATACGAAGTTTCTTTTTAAAGTAGTCTATCCATCTTATTGATTGTTTTTCTCCTTGTGGTAGGTACAAGCTACAAGTTAACAAAAACTTGGAAATACGAACTCAGACAAAAAATACGAACATCAAAAACTATGAAAATAAATAACGGAAATTCAAAGAAAAACTGAACTCTTATAAAAATACTATATTGTCTGTCTGTCTTGTTTGCTGTCTGTCAAACAAAGAAAGTGCCTTTATCTCGGGAACGCGTGGAAGTGTCGAGTGTTGAAATGTTAACCATTTTCGCGAGCCATGAAGCCCGATATTTAAACGTTAAAAAAAGCTGCACCCGAAGAAAAAGCATGTTGCGCCTGCTCAATAAATTTAATTTTGTCCCTACTTGTGATTGACATATAATTACGGAAAGAAACCAGCTAAATCAAATGAGGTCTTATGAAAACCAAAGAATTCATATAGTATAAAAAAACATAGTTTATTTAGTTACGACCCAGATAAATTCTTATTTATACTGGAAAACCTACAACATTAATTTTTAATCCATTTTTTACGCCTGTGATATCCTTAGGAGTTTTTAACTGGTTGCCTATTAGTGACGTTAAAAATGTTTGATAAGCATCCAGCCATTTTCTGTGAATATCGCTGCGAATAGCCAACAAGGTGTGTTTTTTAATAAAGGTACTAACTGTACAATCAAGACAGGTAAATGTCTGAAACATTAAAAGCTCTCATTCATAAATTGAGTCCTTCGATAAGGCCAACGAAGAATTGAGAGTAATAGCTGGGATCTACTCCCCTCACGTAATGCTCTGAAAATATAATGCTCCAAAAAAATATAATTCTGCATTCATAACGACGAGATTGTCCGATATGTCATGGCCGATGTTATTAATGTATTGTCAATATAATATAACTATCTGACTCATGTTGAGTGGCTTTGTCTTATCAACAATAACAAATTAAATGAATATTTTAAACAATTATTTCCACCTAATAAACACAATTAAAACGGTTTTGAGTTGTGTATGAAAGAAGCAGTTACCTATTGTTTATGAATATGCAACTGGTAAAATATTGCAAATAAGATTTTCGAAAAATGATGAATACATTTATCACTCTCGTCATGCCAAAACTCGATATTAGTAAATAAACATTATTTTCATCACAATCAGTACTTGGTTTAATTGTAACGTAAATGTACATGATTGGTCATTTACAGGTACCAGGATACAGAGATAAGTGATTTTAAATACTATGTCAAGAAAAGCCTGAATACTAGGTATTTTCTGTCTACCCAGTAGTAACAGTAGTTGTAAAAACTCACACACTCACGAGAAGAATTTCTGTTATATAGAGAAACAAACGAGGGTCACTAACCAACAGACAGATCAGTCAAGGATCATTTAATACAAAAAGTATAAAGATGTATATCAGCAGATTACGAGCTCACATTTTTATAAAGATATCGTTAAGCGAAATGTTATTCCTCAAGTTATTTTTATCTCAAAATATAAGCACCGAATGTTATTTGATTGATGTTTCTTGCGAGCATTCCCGCGCTCCTGACGTTATCTTGGAAAATGGTTTTCAGCCTAGTGATAGACCGAAGGGTATGAAATCGCTTAATAGGTAACCAGTCATTCCCAGTATGTCATGAAGTTAGTAAAATAAAAAAGGTTTAGGTTCAAATAATAGGTTTAATCTACTCAGTTTTAATAAGTTTCAGCTAAGATTTATTTACTGTTTTAGTTAATACAGTCTTTCTCTTCATCCTATCTACTGCTGTTACTCATTCAGCATCCATAAGCATACGCTACGGAAGCGTGAACACAGTGTTCACTCCAGAATGCCAGGATCATTGCCATGACAAGTTGCGAGTCTAGCGAACTACGCGATTTTCAGTAATTCATTATTTCTGATGGATCACATAGTTTGGCAACAGCACAATCTTCGCATGGACATGATATTACATGGAACGTCTGAACTCTGAAGTGCGTCATTAAAAGCTAGTTGATAACAATTATATAAATATCATAATAATATATTTAATATTTCACGTCTAATATTCCTCAATTATTCCTAAAGACAAAAGTTTTTGACCAGTGCGTATTACCAGTGATAACCTATGGTGCTGAGACGTGGTCTCTTACGTTGGGCCTCTTTAATAGGTTCAAGGTCACGCAACGAGCGATGGAGAGGGCTATGCTTGGGGTTTCTCTACGAGTTCAAATTAGAAATGAGGAGATCCGTAGAAGAACTAAGGTCACCGACATAGTCACTCGCATTACCAAGCTTAAGTAGCAATGGGCAGGGCACATAATCCGAAGAACCGATGGCCGTTGGGGCTCTCGAATGGAGACCGCGTACCGGCAAGCGCAGCGTGGGACGGCCGCCTACAAGATGGTCAGATGACCTAAGAAAGATTGCGGGTACTCACTGGATGCAGATAGCTTCTGACAGGTCGGCGTGGAAGTTATTGGAGGAGGCCTATGTTCAGCAGTGGACATTATGTGGCTGAAATGATGATGATGATGATGATATATAATATTTAATAAGACACATAAGTTTGGTGTATTCTTACGCTGTGCAAAATCAAGGACGCATTAGAAATGGTAGTTAAACCTTATAAAGCACGTGTGTTCATAAATATTAATGTATTAGAAAATGATGTATTTATTGTCCTTGTCAATCTTACTTTATTAGATAGAGAAAGTGAAGGATGAAGGTTGAAAGTTAATGCCAAGGCTTCTAGAAAGTAATATGTAGCTAAGAAATATATACTTTAGGCGAAAGTAATACATACACAGGCGCGTTAGAGCATGACTATGAGATCTAGATTCCTAGTGGGACGTTTGTGGCGAACTAGTAATATTATTACTTGATTTTATTATTGTATGTTAAAGTTTAGGAACTCTATCTAGCTCACAAGATTTATTCGCAATATAATTTATTGGGTGTGTCGATTACTTTGTTTTATTAGTGTGCGTGCCCTTCGAGAGGCCACTATGTAAAACGAAGGTTTCGTATAGATGATGGTTTAGCAGGACCTCTGAAGCAATTGTAGCCAGAAGGATAAATTTGAAGGGGTTTGTAAGTTGTACGCTACAACTCGCTGAATGTGGCCCCTCAGATGAACTGCGTCAAATACCGTATCACTTAAAGAAAATACACTATATAAACAGAACGAATGAGTGTAAAATTTTACTATTGAGGCACAATAACGAGCAAATTAACGCATTTTATAAATATCGGATTGGGGCCATGATCGTACCGCTCTCTTTATAGCAATAGATCAGCTCATTACGTATTCCCATCGAAAACGAGCATACACGTAAAGGGTGTATCGGCCTTAGTAGTCCACGCGGGCCCAGTGCGGTTTGGCCGACTTCACGCACAACCCTTTAATCTCTTCAAGCATGCGCAGTTTTCCTCACGACGTTTTTCTTCACCGTAAGAGCGTCGGTTAAATGTACATATAATTTTGAAAAGTTATGGAAAAACAATGTTATGTGTTATATATTAATTAATGAACCATTTTTCAGCAAAAAAGGTTGTGTATGTTGTTTGAAATAACGAGCAAAATCGATAGTCGTTGCGCTGAAATGTTCTTAGTTTGGCAACCGTAGAACGGGAATGATTAATGATAGGGTCATTTCTAAAAAATAACGAACAGGTCAATACAGTCTGGCGCGTGTAGGAAATTTCAGGGGGGTTACCGCCATCTCTTAAAACAGTATTACAATAATATTACCTAGTCTTCCTGGTACAAAAATGCTGACATATCATTATAACAATACTGTTTTAAGAGATTGCGGTAACCCCCCCAAGAGGACCTTCTTTGTATTAGTGATTTTATTATGATATCGCCATTGTCATTATTTAAATATTTTGTGCTTGCGTTTACTTTGTCAAATTTTGCATAACATAGCTCGAGCAGTGGCTGTAGGTACGTGGCTACTAAAGCTTGAAGAGATTTCAAAAACATATATAGAAAAAATAATTGGTAAGTGCTGATATTTTTTAAGGAAAACTTACTCCAGCATACGCCCGAAGGCAATGAACAGAATAATTATCTTTATAAAACGAGAACTACAATTTGGAAGCATAGTGCATCAGAAATTGAACAGAGTAATGAACAAAAAATCTCTGAGAGAAGATCTCAGTCTCATCTCAGAAAACAAGTTTCAGTTATTTCGATTATTCGCTAACAGCAATCTGTCAGCGAAGCCATGTATCGCCGAAAAGACGTAATTGAGCATTGTTTATTGGACTTCCTTGTATAATTATATAAAATAGCAAACACAAAAGCAAAATAAATCATAATATTTGCAGCTAGTAAAAAACATTTTATAAAATGTATTAAACGAATATGTAGGTACCACGTACATATATGTCTTCGGTTATTCGTCAAACTATTATCTTGACACCATTGGAGGGGTTGTTAAAGGGCTCGATGGCGCATAAATTTGCGCGTACTTCTTTTAATGTTTTAACTAATAGGAATCTTGGCAGAAATGGGAAAACCTATGTGATGTAATCTGTGAAACCTGTCCGAGAAAAAAGAACCCTCTCTTAAGCAATATCTCCATCTCCATCACTACACTAACTGGTGAGGGAGTAATTATACGATAAAGCAGTATCGTGCATTTTATTGTCAAATATCATGCATTGTGTAAAACCCTTATTTCGGATAATCATTATACAGTCTCAGAATGTAGGCTAAGTTACATTAACACCAATATTTAAAAGTTTGAATTCACACATTACGTACATCCTTTTTGATAGCTAACTCGCAAATATGTTTGTAGTCGCTACCATTTGTATTCCAGGTATATAATAATAAATTACATACAAAAAGTTAGAACTTACGAGTAAGCGAAACACCGAGCATAGAACGCTCCATTTAATTGTTAATGCTCCACATTTTTTCACAGACTGTAGGTAATTACGCAGACTGCATACATTGTTTACAACTTAAATTTACTGCCTAGTGCTAGTCGAGCTCGTATTTCTTTCAGCTGAGTCTGGTAAAACTAGATGTTTGCAATTTAAATTTTGCCAGTGAGTTTGCTTTTCTCCAACAATGCTATGTAACTTTTAGTAATGCAAATTTACTAATTAAACATTTTAGAGAGAGAGAGAAAGCCTTGTTTCGTGCGAAAACTGGAGTGACAAAATGCCTAGCGTTAGTAGCGTGCACTAAGATCATGAGTAGCAGGGTATGCAAAATTATCAGTAATCGTAAAAACATTTTAACTGAAATATTTTTGTGAAATTTAGGTTAGGTTTGATTGTTATTGGCGTATATATATATATATATATATATATATACAAATATATAGTACATAAAAATAAGGTTTTATAATATGATGACGATATTCCGGGTTTTTTTAAATGTTATAAGCACAGATTTCCCAATACAGGAGATGGGGCAAGCCGCGTTTTTAAGTGCGACAAATGTAAGCTCAACGAGCATACACTGGCTGCCAGTTTACGTTCTGTGAGACGAGTCAAGACGCACGAATTAGAAGAAATTACCGTTTTTCCCCAAAATGCCATCCTGTGCAATTGTAACATGCATCATCGCAATGAATCAGTAAATTTACCAAGAAATATAATAACTTTTCACAGGTAAGAACCGAAAAGCAATTGCGACACTGGTACTGCCTACAAACTTGGCGGCTTGTCCAGTCTAATTGTATATTCGGATGTCTGTGGTTATAAGTGTACAGAACGGAAAGTGATACGACTAACCATGACAGAGCGGCATTAAAGGAGACCAACAAACTGATAGTTATTATCCTCCATCAATGCCGCACTGCGCCCGACACCCGAGACAACAGATGTTAGATCTCTTATACCCCGGTAATTTAACTAGCTACAGTGCCCTCATCCCAAAACACAAAAGAGCATAGCACACCTGTTTCACGAGATAATATCTGGCACTACGGTGGTACCTACCTAGACGACTCCGTATCAAGTCTACCTAGTCGTAAGACACAGGGTATGCACTGTTTATTTGCATATATGGAGTGAAGCCAATGCGTTGAGTTGTCTTTCATTGTCATGTGTGTGAGATTAGGAAGATCGAAGGATTTAAATCTCTTTTACATCCCTATTTACCTTTTTTTTCTTCCTTCGTATAGGTTCGCAGCGCACTGTCCATCGGTGGCGGGGTCATCATCATCAGGTGAACCGTCTGCTCGTTTACCTATCTCTGCAATAAAACATGAAAAACCCTGATTTGTTTGTTGATTATCATCTCGAAACTTAGCGCGGGAGTAGGGATGCACCACGTACTTATGTAATGCAAACGTTAAAATGATTCTGAGGTTATGTTTATTTTCAAATCAAATAGTGCACGTTTTGATTGACCAAAATTAATTAAATACAAAAAAGCGTAACGTTTATTAATATATCAAATTCCTATTGTGTTCAGTGAATTGGGAATTGTGTAAACTTTTTTGCTTCCAGACACAGTCCCAGCACTAGAGCTTTGATTCCGCCGGGGTTCTAGCAATCTCGGGCTAATTAATCTTGAGGTTTTTTCAAGTTCAGGGCTACTGCAAGATTAATGTGAGCGGAGAAACGAGGGTCGGCCGGGTGGTACCTGCCTGGCGACGGTAAAAATGTACGCGTATCACGTTTAGGTTTTTGAAACATATTTTGCTGTGCTACACATGTGAGGGATAAGTAATGACGTTAATGAAAATGTGCCAAGGAATGACTCGTGTCGCGATTTTATTCTGGTGAATAAATACACAACTAAAAATAGAAATTATATTTTCACGATGATAATAAAATTATATTTCAAGACAAGTATTTGTGCACAAAGGAACAATGTATGATTAAGAGCTTTCTTATCAATTGGCAACGGTAACTTTTAGAAGTTAAGAATAACTTTTGTTTAAATTTAAAACAAATATTAACGTTTTACTCACATATTTTGAAATAATTGTTTAAAGCATATTCAATGTTACATATTTTTCGTGCAAATAAAAAAATCAAACCCTAAAACAGTAAGCTAACAGTAACTTTGCTAAAATGTTGAGGTATTTCTCAAATGAACCTGGTCTATCTAAACTCTATCTTATCTATCTAAACTTTAAATATTTACAGTCTTACATAACTTAAAAACTATATACCTACCTATCTTGTGAATTTCTAAAATGTTTATCTGTTTTTAACTATTGTTTTTAAAAAGGTGCTACACAGTAATTTCAATACAATTTCAAAGTTTCATAAAATCTAACTTATTCAGTTCTCGTAGGATTTCGAATTTACAAATATATTTTATGTGACATTTTATTAAAAGTGAAAATGATGAAAAACCGCTTCATGATCCTTTTTAAATATATAGCGCTGTGAAATATGTCATAAAAGTTTTAATAAACTTGGAGCGTAAAAGCCTTCGAGGTAATTTCGGGCGGAGTCGTTACCACGGCTACTTTGTGTCACCTAAGTTAAAATAAAATCTTCTAAGATTGAACTTTGAGACAAAAATTTTTTTCAACATGTTTAGTACCGTCCTATACGAAAGTGTTTTAATCTTCTATGACATATAAATAAAATTAAAGTGTGTGTTTGTAATATTGAAATAAAAATTTTTTTCTTCATGCATATGAATATAAATATATATGGTACAAAACATTTCATTTTAAATAGGGGTATACATAGTAATCTTCAAAAAGAGAAGAACCTTCTTAGGTTCTTCATGTTTTTTTCTTTAAATAAGTTTTGAACTAACACTAGATAATAAGTTATTTTAATTTAATACTAACACCGGATTGAACAAATGTATTTTTATTATTATTTATTTATTTAACATTTTGCAGTTTATTACTAGGCATAGTTCTTCACCATTTTGCGCCAGTGGCGCCAGTTGACCCTTGCCTCCGCGTTTTTCAATTTACGTTTTTTTGGCGATGTAGTGCGTGTGTATTTTTGGAGTTATAATAAATCTACTCAAAGAATTGATATATACACTACAGCGACGTGCCAACACGCATTGGCTCCTATATAGCGGATTATAGGAATAACCTTTTATGATAAAATTAATTTTGGATATTTGTCGAGCAACAATAGTATTGCAATAGTAGTAATCAATTGGCTTCCTGTAAAATGATTAATAATTTTGGATGTTTATGTTGTGCTAAAAAGAATCTTCAGACTGCATATTGATTTTCCATCAAGATTAGAGTCAAAAGTGTCACACATAGCAAAAAATAAATTCAAAAGAAAATAATAGGATTAAAACCCAGGGTTCCGGGTTCGATCTCCGGACAATACAAACATTTGTGTGCATTAACATGTCTGTTTGTATTGGTCTGGGTGTTTTCCTTGTATAATATGTATTTTCAAAAAAAATATGTATATGAGTATGTTTACCCGTTGTACCTATAGTACCCATATTACAGGCTAGATGCTTAGTTTGGGACTAGATGGCGCTGTGTGTATGTTAGTAGATATTTATTTACAGAAGCCTATAAGCAGAATTTAACATTATGACTATAATAACACTAATAAGACGTAATATGGAGTATCTGCTGTTGACAACTGTACAATTTAAAGCAAAATGTAAAGCCCTGGAATCTTTTGTTCAAAGAAATTAACATGGTTTGTTGTCGCCAATCAGGAAGCTTTAATAAAAGTTTTTCATTAAAACTGTGAAAGCGATTCTCTGCGAAGTCCTTGAAATGCCGGTTTCATTCGTAATGTATGTTTAAAAGGTTACCACAATGTTCATTTATTTATTTAATACAAATAGGCACCTACGAAACTTTTTAAAGTAATTCTTATTATTTTTTTAACTAAAAACCAGGTGATCTAGACAGAGTTATTCGTAAAATGATATAAATTAATTTTATTTGATGAATTTTGACGACATATATTAACAGCAAAGGAGTGAGCCGATCTGAAGTTATGAAGCGCGATAAAGTATCTGCCTTCATGGATTTGTCGTCGTCGTTTTCAACTTAAATTATGAACGAATTTTTAACCATTTCTACTTACCTAGCTAAAATTTTATATTTTGCCTTTTAGTTTGAAGTCGGTATTTTGTAGTTAAAACTTATTTTATTATTTACATAAATAAAAGAAAATGATATCATGTTACTCTAAATAATTGAAATGAAACGACTCGCGATCGTTCCTGCGCTTTCCAAATTTGAAAAGCGTAGTAGGTATTAAGCAAAACCACACAACCCTGGTATTAAGCGATAACGCTTCAGTGATCAAAGCCTATTCAAATATGGTATTTTGCATACTGAAGTATTCAATATTCCGCTGTCAACCGCAGACATGTTTACGCTCGTTAGATAGTAGTAAAATAATTTATTTTCTAACCAGTGAACTAATTTGTCGTGGTTTACAAATTTATTTTCATATTTCAATTTTTTTTGGTATAGTTCCAATACATTTATATTTAAATGCGTTGCTGAACTTTGATCTTGCATAGATCTATAAACTTATTTTTTGCACCATGTGTATGTTTGTTTATATTAGGGTAGCATTAGTATTACTGCCAAGGTTTTACAGAAACCTAATATACCAGATTTGTGTAAAACCATGTAATAAATAAATTGAACTAAAATAGTAGTTTTTCGTACGGGGTGATTAATAAAAATCAGTAAAACGTAACGATTATTATGTTTTATTTGAATGATCTGTGGATTAAAGCTAAAACACTATCGAAATAAGACGGAATATAATATTGCATCAATGTATTATACAAATTTATCGTAAACACGCTTTGTTTGTTTGTACTTTATAAAATGATACACTTAGATTTATAGAAAACGATGAACATTCTCAAGCTCCTATCCCCCGATAATGGATTACACGTACTTAATTCAAATGTGCCGAAACTTCATTTAACAATGTGCTCTAACATCAAACTATTATATTAAATTACTGGAGCCGCCAATCCATATTTACTTAGTAATTTAATCCCTAACTCAAAAGTTCAGTTTTGGTTTTGCTTGTTCTATCATGGCTTAGACTACATTGCTACGGGTTCAATGCGCCTATATTGGTGAGTTGGCGGGGAAATAAAATGGAGTGAGCTATGCTCGGGGTCTCTCTTAGGGTTAAAAACAAGAATTGATTTATTCTGTAAGAGAACTAAAGATATCGACATAGCCTGCCAATCGGCAAGTTAAAGTGGCAGTGGGCTGGTCACGTATGTCGCAGAACCGATGGCCGTTGGAGCAGAGGAGATCTGGTGTGGAGACCGCGTCTTGGCAAGCGTAGAGTAGGACGCCGTCCGGACCGATGGAACGACGACTTGCGAGAGGTCGCTGGTGGAGGCTGGATGAGAAAACCGGAGGACCGGGATAAATGGCGCCAAATGGGGGAGACCTATGTCCAGCAGTGGACTGCGATAGGTTGTAGAGAGAGAGAAAGAGAGAGAGCCGGGAAATTATAAAGACTTTAAATAAAGACTACTGTGATACCATTAAATTTGAATACACGCCACAAAAATAGTTTTATTTTTGCGCTACCACAATTGAGAGCTACAGACATAATAGTAGTAAAGCTTTACAATTTACTACTTACTACTCCTCGATAGTGAAGTGCTTTTTATTAAGCTCCACGCTTTGCAGGCAGGTTGGAGGGCATAGGCTAGGTCAAATAAGTGGACGTTGGTTACGGCAGAGATTGTATTTTAATCTGGTCACTGGAGCCAGTACCAGTAATTAATTATTACACAAAAGCAGTATACGAAACCATTGGAACCTTTTTGTTATTTTAAATACATAAGTATTTTGAGCTAAAGTAATAGCTTTCATATGTTTAAAATACTTATGTATTCCATTAGCTATGAGCTATACTAGCATATAGCTCATTCAACATAATTTATAAATTATACCTATAGGTACTGCTAGCGCCAAACCTATCAAAGTATTCAAATCGCAGGTACCATGACAACGCTTTCTTCTATTGTGGAGGAGGCTCTTAGTCCAACATTGGACTGCTACAGGCTGTTAAAGTATAGCTAAAGCAAAACTGTCTCCCATATCAAATGAACGAAAATATCTAGTATCGAAAGCTTTCCTATCACCTGTTAAGGATTTTCTAATAAAACTTGTGTTTTCTTCCTCATAATATTTACCGTTCATAACAAGTGCAAACAATTTTGAAACGTATACAGAAAGACAGTAAATTGTGTTGACTCACTCGTTCGTTTAGGTTTATGCCATCTTAAGGTACGATATATGAGATGAAACTGTATCGCACAGTCTGTTTGGAAGTGTTATCAATAAAGTACTAAAACACACAGAACTTAGTACTTGCCAAAATATTTTATTGTTATTTCGTTGGAACTCTCAACTTTTTAATATGATACGATACTAGTCAATCAATTAAGTTGTAATTCAACATAATATCTTCAGAGCCTCTTGCAGGAAATTACTTTTCTTTTTGATGATTAGTAATCACAAATTGCTTACGGCAGATTGATACTTAGCTTAATTTCGGGATCAAGGTCTTTTAAAAAATACATATTAGTATTCTTATTTACTTAAATCAGATAGTTTTGATAAAGGTGATGTCAGATTGTTATAAAGAAAAAAAAAAATAGTTGGTTGCAAAGAAAAAAATTAAGTGGGTACTGCTATTTAGATTGGGGTTCATCAAGGGAGTACAATGGGACCTATTACATAAGTAAACAAATTACGAACTGTTTTTCTTATTTAACTCATTCTGAACAGGCTTTCCCTTCAGGTCGTTCGAATTAATTATAAGAACAATTAATTGGAGGACCGGCGTAAAACCTTTATCTAATTATTTCTTTGTCAACCGAGAATTTTCCACAAAGAGAACTCCGCAGAATCCGACCTAAGTTTGTTACCGGGTAAGCACCTACTCGTATATCTCTGATGAGAGTTATTTCTATTATTTAATGGTGGCTAAACGAATGTAGCCTTGCATGACATTCATGTTATGAGCTTTCGTTTGAACAGTTATTTAGGTGTGATTTCAATTATCATCAAGACACTTTTTGCAATATTTCTTTTATTTATTATTTTGGCAGAATAAAAGTTTTGTTTAATCACTAGCTTTTTATGCTACTGATATTTTTGAGTATTCTACTTTAGGTTGAGGTGCTATGTTATAAAATATCTTTTTGAATTTTCGAAATTATATGTACGTTTATTCGACGCTCTTACGGTGAAGGAAAACATCGTGAAAAAATCTAAGCACGCCTGCAAAAAAAATCATGGGCCCGTGTGGACGACTAAGGCCTATACACCCTATACAAGCTCGTTGCTCGTAGGCTCGTGCCTCTCCGTGGTGACGTAAAATGATCATAATAATAATGATGATAGATAATGATGAAGGTGGTAAAAAGGTGACCGTTATACGACATGCTAGACTTTGCTGCCATAACATTATCATCATCATGATAATTTATTAACAAAGAACTGTCTGTTTGATACCAATATTTCATAAAAATATTGGAGTCAAACAGACAGTACAACTAACCTAATGTTAAGTCGCAACTGTAGTCTTATAAAGCCTATTTTCCCAGTGATTGCGAACAAAGGGAGCACAATGACTGCATTAGCAAAACAATCTTTTGTAACTTGTGACTTAAATATGTTCAGCCACATTATCCAGTTCATTGCATGCTGAATGTCCTTCAGTCTGAAATCTAACCATATACCAATACCTATAACTATAGTAGGGGACGTAATAGTTAGGTAAAGGAGAGACAACGCACTCGACTTTATACACGATTATTCTCTTCAAATTATTCTTTCCTTATCAGCTTTAACGTGACTTTATCAGAGTAAGTAGAGATGAAGTGAAAACTTGAAACTCATTGAGACTGCGCTTTAGCAAGTGAAAGGTAGAGGCTGGATGAGTAAATCGGAGGATTGGGTTATCTGGCGCAAAATGGGGGAGACCTATGTCCAGCAGTGGACTGCGATAAAGGGAGAGAGAGAAGTTTATTGGTGAATGGTAGGTACGCATTTCGCTCTCAACGATGTAAAGAAATTCAGTTTTTATATTTCAGACACTCGAAGTAGTATCTATTTTTATTTGCTATTATTATAGGTATAAATCACATGCTTATACATACAATAAAGATAGAGTTGTTTTATTGTGTTGTAAGGTATAAGCTCTGATGATATCTTGAAGCGAGGATAACCCCAAAGGATACTTAACACCAGTTGACTGAACGAGGGTTATAAAGATTAAAGTTTATCTTGGAAATACGAACTCTTAAGTGTAATGATGGTAATACGAAGCGAGTGATCTCTCAGGTTAAAGTATCATCAGGTCCTTGGAGCCTTATACACAGTTCATTGTAACCTCGCCCTTACTGCAACATCCTAAGCTAAGGTTTAAGCCCTTACAGTCGTTGCAAAGCCCCTTTTATGGCCTTATGTTGTCAATAAATTCATTGGATATCAGACTCTAGAAATATTATAAATAAACTTCACTCTGCTAATCTTTTCTTTTACAAATTCTTCTCGTCAGGTCCTAAGAGTCCTTCCTGGAACACCCTAAGCTTATGTTGAAGCCCTTACGGTCATTGCATACAATTTTAATGGCTGTCATCTTCGTTCGCAACCGGCTCGATAAAGCTGTGAAAGCAACCAGCGGACAACAGCGACAGACCCTTACGAAAAGAGTTTTATAACCAAGCAATTGCAGTGTTTTCTTGGGACCTTGGGATCACAGGAGCATAAGTCATTTCATGGACGTTCGTTTGTTGCCAGATTCGTACAAAGACTATGTTGGAACAGTTGTATTGTCGAATAAGCCACATATTATCTAGGACTAGATTTCAAATTGCATAAATATATTTTGTCAGCCGAGAGCGAGGAGGATATGCCAGCCGCGGCGACAGACCCCAACACTGAGCAGAAAGAGCGCCTCATCGCCACCGTCAAAAAGGAAGTCAAGCAGTTGATGGAAGAGGTTAGTAAAAAGTGCAAAAAAAGAAAAGTAGATTGTTTCAAGAGATAAAATGTGTGGCATTTATCTCTCGACGATAAAATTGAAAGGTTGTGCGTGAATCGGCCAGGACACACTGAGCCCGCCAGGACGACTACAGCCTTATACTTGTAGGTGGGGATGTATAATAATGTGATAAACTTTGTGTTTGGCAACACTTTATACCAAACCCAAGCTCGTAACAATAATATTTCATCTTCATTCCCTTAGGACTCCCTGCAAACAGTTCCTAGCAGTCAACATTAGTCATCACCCGCTCCTTAATCAAATCATCTGTTTACTATGTGGATGCGGGCTTTGTGTTTCCATTACAGACATTTCAGTATTTCAGTCCTTACTACACTTTTGTTTACCGTTAGAGGCGGTTTAGGACGAAATATACAACTCAATCAATAACATTTTTACATAGGCAAACAGCTTTCTTTAGTTCTAGCATGTAAATTTTGGCAAAAGCCTTAGGTGATAAGGTTATAAGTATAGCAGTAGATTGTCACGAGTGGTTAAACTAAAGAATTCACTAGGTGTAGAAGATCGTTGTAGTCTCGGTTCAGAGTCGTCTAGGTAGGTACACCGTAGTGTCAGATATTGTCCCGTGAAGTGAAATAGTGTTTTGCACTTCTATGTTTCGGGATAAGGGTACTGTAGCTAGTTAAATTACCGGGTATAAGAGACCTAACATCTATTGTCTCGGGTGTCGTGCGCAGTGTGGTATTGATAGAGGATAATAACTGTTGTCTCAATCAATGCCAATCTACTATCACTTAACATCTGGTGAGCGTCCTGACCTCCTGTATACTTAAAACAATCTATCTACAACACTAAAACTTTTCGTATATTGGAAATGTGTCCATCTACGATGTTTCACAATTGCAATATATTTACAAATAGCTACGTGAACCGCGTGCCGATGTAATCATGCCCGTGAACTTGAACAATCAGACTATTAGTGATTCTATTAGGGTTTCAATAAATCCGTTTACGTGCTGTAGTCTGTTCTTCAATTTAAGTTACGATTATAGAACGCGCTAGCTACGCTCTTGAATTACCAATGGTGCAGCAGCTAGTGCATCGACACAGCCATCTAAAACCAAAGCACGAAGATTTGAAAAAATGCTTTTAATACCGGCATCGGCAAATACCTTTATTACTAGTAAGATGGATCTTAGTCCAGCCATCGACTATCCCGGGCTGTTAAAGTAATTCATCGATAAACCAATCAATCTATAATTCAAAAGTTTTCTATTTTTGGATCAATAATTTTCATGCTGGTGAACTTGAACAATCCAGATTATTTGATAATTCGATTAGCAATTCATTTGTGGTCTTGAATTTTAAATGGGATTCGATAACAGCGTAGCAGCTATCTTTTAACTCCAGAGATTTTGGCAAAACCCTTCTCTACCGGTAATATGGCTCTGAGTCCAGCAGAGGAATGCCACAGAGTGAACCTTAAGATAACCAACCGAATTAAGTAGGTACTTCAACGTACTTAATTCGGTCGGTTATTATCTATTCCCAGAAGGATGTGCTGTTGATCTTGACTAATTGGATGGTACCGGTGATCTGTGAACACCCACGAATCTGCATTGGGCTACGGGACCGGTTACTGTTATTGCTGTGTTGGAAGGCTTATTACGCTCGATTGTAAGGCCAAGGTTTAATTGTTCCCGTTAAAAATGAGATCAAATTATTTAAACCTAAGTCACAATTGCTTAGAATACACTTTTACAATGTGTATTTTTTCGCATGAATCATCAATGCGAGTATAAGTATACCTATACTGAAAACATATTTCTTCCCAGTGTAGTTTTAAATGGAAACAATACGCTATAACGAAGTTCGTTAACTAGCGCAAGTTTTTATATATCGACTTTATTCAGCAGCTTATTTGAAGTTGCTTACTTAGCGAACAGTAAAAGTAACTTACATTCTCAACTTTGCAGGAAGACGGAAAACTTTGTTTGATATTACAAAGGAGTTAAGTAGCTTACTTTGTTATGTGTCGCTTGAAAAAAGAATAACTTTTTCAACAATAACAAAATAAACACTGGAGTGTGTAAAGGCTTTTGTGATTTAGATCGTAATTTACAGGGGCAGTAAAAAGATAACATTTTACCTTTTTATTGTTGTTTTATAATGAGTATGTTTTTGAATTGTATCTCGAGCTCGAATAATTTTATCAGGCGGATGGATCCAGTAATAAATTCATATTGTTATAATGAATTATTTAAACAACGATTGTAGCATATTTTTTGGATTGCCACAAGTGGTCATTCCATACAGAAATATCAGATGACTCTATTGTGTATAATAGTAACGAAGAGGTCTCTCTTACCACTTAAAGTAAGAACCATTTCAATTAACTCAAAAATAAACAGAAAAAACATTGGTGTAATTTTTTTTTTATATTTTATATATAGCCGCAGTAACACTGTTTCATCATCATCCGCCTATATCGTCCCACTGCAGGGAATAGGTCTTCCCACAAAGCTTAGCTAAGAAAGATTGGACCGTAGCCCACGACGCGGGCTTAATCCAAAAATTGTAGACAAAGTACGGAATCATCTTTCTTTTCGGAATTCTGCAATGTCCTAAGTTGGATATTGAAGAAGATTTTTTGCATAATATTTTTGAATAGTCTGTACTGTACAAAATTATTTTACCTTGTTTGGGGCAAAGTTAATTTAAAACTCGGAAAACCATCTCGAAAGTGGTTTGGTCACATCCGACTGATGTTATTTTATAAAAAAAATTTAAAAAGCTGAAGAATTTTATAATTAATTTGACATAACCCGTACATATTCAAACATCTGGCACGAAATTTTTCTATAATGCAGTCTGCAACAGATGCTACCGAGAAGTTTTCGAATTTACAACACACAACTTCCACAGGTTGACGAGAGTTTTGCAGAAATTTAGAAAGTTTGTAGAATACCAAATAAGAATAAAACAGAATTTACTAATAAGCCAAATCACTGGATAAGTACTGAGAGTATTTAAACATTAGTGAAATAACTCAACAATATTACAACACAGTTGATTATGGTTGGTAGTTCTAGGATGACCTCTAAAATTAAATGGGAGACATTACCCGGAGTTGTTTTTGATGGAGCTGCTATACCCTTTAGTAAAACTGTTAAGGACTTGGGTATAATTATTGACAATAACTTATCCTGAGCTACCCAGGTAACAGAAGTAAGCCGCAAACTGTTCGCGTCTGCTGGTGCTCTAAGAAGGTTACGTAACTTTTTACCGATTTCAACTAAGACTGCGTTAGCGATGTCGCTTTTACTTCCTTTACTAGATTATGCTGACACCTGTTATCTCGACCTTAGTGAGGCCCTATTGGATAAGCTTGAGCGACTTCAGAACTTCTGCATCAGATTCATTTTTGGTCTGAGAAAATTTGATCACATTTCCGAATTTCGCAACAAACTCAAGTGGCTGCCAATTCGCCTCCGCCGGAATACTCATATACTGTCCATGCTTTACAATATTCTCTTTCGTCCTTCTGCTCTTTCTTACCTTAAGGACCGTTTCAGATTCCTTGGAGATGCACATTCACGCACTTTGCGGTCATCTGATAACCTCCAGCTTGAAACGCCAGTCCATTCCACAGGTTTTGCTGATAAATCTTTTTCAGTTCATGCAGTACGCTTGTGGAATGCATTGCCTGTTGAGATTCGACGAGCTCAGTCAATCGAGAGCTTTAAAAGTAAATTGAATAAGCACTTACTTGCTACTTATTCTTAGTTGCTTCAACTGCTTTTTTTTTATTATTATTATTTTTTATTATTATTATTATTTTTGTTGTTATATATGTACAATTTTATTTTTTTATCTACTTTTCTTATGATATATGTTTATGTATAAAAACCTTTTATTCTGTGTCTATTGTCCTTTGTTTTTATTTTATTCTTTTACCTATTCTCTTTTTATTCCAATATGAATATGAATGTGTATTTATGTATATTTATTTAGGTTTTAAAGTATTTTGATTTTATTTTATAAGTAATTGCACCAAAATCCCCTTTTTAAAGTTTTTTTTTCTTTCTCCATCCTAAGGTTGCCTGGAAGAAATCGCCTTGCGCGATGAGGCCGCCCATTGTACTTATTAAGATTTAATTTTCTTTTCTCTGTATTTCGTTTTTAAAGTGCAATAAAGTATGTAATAAATAAATAAATATTAAATTATTTATCCCGTCACGTCATTTTGGTGAATGCGGTTATCGCTGTCATCGACAGACTGATATGGTTTGGAATCAAAATGTGCGAACATTATAACCAATACCATAAGTACAATTTGAAACATATGAATCATAGAATAATATAATAAAATATACTTTGAAGCACTTGTACGTAGAAAATCAAAATTGATTCAGTGTTTCAAACCCAGTGATTAGTCTTCTTATGCATACTTAAAGTCACGAGTCAGTAAATACTCTCAACTAAAAGACATTGAGATTCACACATTGCGATTCAGGTCATAATAACAATTTTAGGACTGCGCGTTAGATTTGTAAGTGAGGCGGCACGATTCGATCACCGTTGCCATCGCGCGCGCGTTATGTATCTTAGAACACACGCAACACTTCAAGACCCATCCAAGATTCCACCCTCACCCACGGGGGCCTTCGACGCGAGTCCCTGCAGGTTCGATAACTCCCTGTAAGTTACCGGCATGTACCGGTTCGCTTTTCTCTCTAAACATATACTAGGTTACCTAGCCCCACTTGCAATGCCCGAAGCCGAGGTTATACTCTGGGATACGGGTGTATGCTTGTTGCATAGATTTTTGGAACCATCCGCGGCCAAAGTGCAAAGTCATTCCATAAACACATAGAGCAGTAGAAGACTTACCATACTATAATAAATGTGATTGTATTCCTTTGTTGCAGGCTGTAACGCGCAAGTTTGTTCACGAAGACAGTGGCGGAGTGACTGCTCTCTGCGGTGCTGTGGAAGCCTGCCTCGGTCAGGGTCTGAGACGCCGAGCTCTTGGTCTTTTTAAGACTAGTTCCACCACTGCTTTACTACATAAGATTGCTAAGGTAAGTTGTAGCAAGTCGAACCAAATACTGTTGATAATCCCTGGAAATAACATTAACATTACTCAAAATTTTAAATTTAAAATATCTTCATTGAAACCAATTTGATACGGACTTTCTCATCAAGTAAAAATATTATAAATATAATATAAGATAAAAAAAACTTTATCGCACATAAGAAAACAAAGCATACAACACAACAAAAAACGAGTACAATGTAGGAGGCCTTATTGCTAAGGTAGCAATATATTAAAATATAGTGTCTGCTTTGAGAAGAGCCGGCAAAAAACTTCATAAATATTAAGTGTTACTACAATATTACAACATAAAGAAAAGATACTTGAATTTTTGTTATTTATTACATACACAATAACTTACATATAATTATTATAGGTATTGTACATTAACTTTTTTGTGACGTAACGTTACTGGTGGATTCTTAGGTTTGTATAACCCAATACTTGATAAGCTACAGTATGCTTTGCTAATAAATAATACACTTAATATGAGTTCCATACTAGAAAAATTATTACCTATGTAAAACTATATAAAGGTAATAATTTTATTAAGATCATGGTATATCATTGGAATTGGACGCTTAGTTAGTAACTTACAATCTAGTTAAGCAAAGTTTTTAACTCATTAAATAAACATTATTTTAATTTTCATGATTTCATAACTTAGGTGCTGAATAATACTTTAACATGCTAGGAACTTATGTCACACAATTTTCAAATGATCAAAGGAAATTCCACACGAAGTTGTTCTAAAAGGGTTCATGTTAACTTACATAAATGAATTTGATAATGCGAGAGAATCTGTGTACATACTTTGTGGAGGCAAAGGAAACTAGAGCGTTTCATAAGGGTTGATATTGCTCCGCGTATATTTCGCGGTGTATTTATTCTTTGTCTTATTTTTTGGGGTTACGACTAGTTGCAGTTACGACTCTACAAATTATTTCGTGGATATATCAAGTAAACATATGATAGAACCAGTGGTAGCTTTATCTTATTCTACCTTACCTTTAATATGTACTGCTATCTCCAACTCGCCGGTCAAGCATGACGACTATAGAAAAATCCTTCACCATTGGCTCTAAGCCCAGCTGTGGGCTGTCATATGCTGTTAAGCAAGTTATGTAAATACTTACGGAACTCACGTATGTAGAAGCAGATTAATTCAATCCTACCTTGAAAACATGGACAAAATCAAACAAAACTAGGACGAATTTGATGAATAGAAATTATATTTGTAAATAGAGTGTTTATGCAGGAATAACAATAAACAATACTTAACTTTTACCATTAAAACTACTTTGTATGGGAAAAGTTAACAGATGCAGTGTCAAAGGAAATAACGATCGATAGGAATTAGTTCCCGTAAATACTGTCCTGCATCCGTCTTTGCCGTCCACTAGCTAAAACACCGTTAACTGACGAGCACAATTTTATTGTTCGAGATAAATCTGAAAAAACCCTGTGCATCAGAAAACAACAAGGATAAGGAATCTTTTGTATTGGTTTTTATCACCACAAAGATATTATAAGAACTTCACATGTAATACATCATTATAATAGTAGTGTTTACCTAAAATCGTGCACAATTTAAATTACATATTCGTGTACAATTACTTAATTAATGACTTGGCAGGTCACTCGAGACGGCAGATGCTACTAGGTCTCGCATACTCAGTAATTTTCACTACCTACTGTGCCCACTCCCGAAACACAGGAGTGTATAACAACTCGTAGTGTACGTCATTAAATAAGCAGGTGTGTACTTACATTAGTAGGCAGTGTAAATCACTGAGCATAATAAGTATAAATTCTAAACTTCTGGAATTCCAAAATTCTGCGAAAGGGAACTTTCAAAGGTCAATTAAACTTAGCAGGAATTCGGACCTTTATTTGTTTTACAGAAACAGTGCAGAAAAGCGTCGGTCGTAAAAGCTTGCAATTCATATTTATGTTAAGAAACAATTCGTGTTTGTTCCTTAACATAAATAGGTACCTATACTTTTAGTCATTTTTTTAAAATAAATTGATGCTAACCTATTAACGCATTCACTGCTGCATAAAAAAACAATAGTAAATTGATTGTTAAAATGCATCGGTGTGTGGTGTGGCCGCTAACGTGTTAAGAGACGTGAATTTACGATGTACTACTATGCCTGATTATTATGGATTTTTCTTAACTTTTGCATCGGTTTGTGGAAGCTTAGCTTCCGAATAGTAATTCTTTGGCAATTCGCTGATTGGATTGGATCAATTAAGGAGGCCTTAGTCTAGCAGTGAACGTTGTTCTGGAGAAGTTTTAGTTTCACCCCTTACTCAATGCAAATATGGTGGTATGGACAGCGCCTCAAATGAGGTTAACCTGATTTCAAACAAACAATATATCTCATCTCATACATGCCTTATAAGAATTTTGTGAACTTTTGGGCTCACCTATGTGCCACTAGTTTCGTAAATTTCTATATTAATGTTACTACATTCAGTCAAGTTCTAAGTTGAGAGCATACCTTATGATAAGTGGCGACTTGCAACTTTAAGTTCGTGACAAAATACGAGTATGAACAGGGATTATGCAGTTGAGAATTTGTGATATTAGTCATCGAAAATTAAACCAGCCTATATCACCCAAACACACAAGTCTAATGCTCAAAGTTTTTATGAGAAATATATAAAGGAGCGTCAGTCGCTCATTTGTGTGGATTTTGAATGAAGACATTGGTCTTTCCGAACTTTTAGATTTATATGTACATTTATCCGACGCTTTTAGGGTGAAGGCAAACATCGTGAGGAAATTTGCGCACGCCTGCGAAGAAATTCAAAGGTTCACGCATAAGTCGACCAATCAACACTGGGCCCGCGTGGACGACTGAAGCTTATACACCGTTTACGGGTAGGCTCGTGCCTCGTTGGGGACGTTTAATGAGCTGATGATGATGATTTTAAGGTAATAGCTGGGATTAAAGGCTCAACGTATCTTTCAATCTACCAAGGAATATAAGAGATTTTTGGTCATCAATTAGATGATCTACCATGGCGATTTTTCTTGACTTGCGCGACCAAACGCACTAGTCGCTACGTTATGAAGCCATTATCTGATACCACCAGCGTTTACTTTATTTTAACATACTTGGGATCGGTACTTATTAAAAACAACAAAATTTGTTGTTCAATGGTGTAGCAAGAAATTAGTACGATTCAGATAAGGACGGAAATAATTTGTTTCAAGATAAGCTTCCGGAATTAGGCTGTTAATTAAAAACCACTTCAGTTAGTAAAGTAAAATCTTAACTTAAAACTCCACTTCAGAAAGTGAAATAGGGTCTTAGCTTTGAACTGTATAGGATCACGATCTAAGTATGAAGTATTTCATTGTACCCGTGCGGGAAGCGACTCCCCTTGAGTAGATTAACTTTATGACCGTTGGAAAGGACGCTCGACGGCGGTATCGATTTATTCTTAGGAAAGGCAGGTGCTTTATTTATTTACATTCATTCGAAAGGTGTAAAATGTAGAGGAAACGATAAAACATTTCTAAAGAAGCTTAATGCCAGTTGCAAACCCTCACAATTTACGTCATCAATTTTATTATACTGAATAGGTACTTCAAATAACGTTCGATTTCTGTATTTCATTTCATTTATGCATACACCCCAAATTATACTCAGCCTTCAAAGAATAAATAATTACTTATAGTTACATAATTTAAGGATTTGATCAAACTGATGACTTTTGTTTGAATTCTGTTTAAAATAATATATGGAAAACCCAGTTATTTTATCCTTTTAAATGCAAATTGAAACAAATTAAGAAAAGGCCTTGCCGATCATTTTATTGAGTTCTAATTTTATTATTTTATAATATTTTTTCCATCGAAGTTCCCTTGAAGATGAAAATAAAAAAGACAAAGTCCTATTGCTATAAAATTTACGTGAGTTATAAAGAGCTGTTACTTGATCCTTCTTTGTTTGTTACCCTCGGGCACAATTACAAGGACTTACAAACTCGTTCCGAGATACTTTTAAAGTAATTTAGGTACTCGTGCCCTATAGAAGAGTTAAGTATAATAAGAATTTACTTGTGGGAAATTGACGCTATCCTTACTAGTATTCAAACTGAGGGTATTAAATTTCTCTTATTGAGAAGGTATGCTGAAAATATAATGAAAGCCGCGTACTTTCAACAAGGCAGGATTACCTTATTGTATACATACGTACACAACAAAAAGCTGCCGTAGTATACTCATACGTCGTCGATCGTGAACGAACGCATTAGGCGTTCGTTCACTTGTCAATGGTCAGTCGTCGGTTGGATAACTGTAAAATATTATCTCGAGTCCTTCCATGCTTTGGAAGGCACATTTAGCCGTTATAGTTACAATCTAATGGTGTGTTCAGACCGCGCAGTGCTTTTTGTACCATTGGACAGTACCATTGATGGTAAAATTGCACTATATTTGTCGCATTTGTACAAATGGAACTGATGTATCCTAATTGTACAATCAACGTGTAATAAGTCGCGCTTTGCCCGTGTTGATTTCATCTCGCGCCAGCACGCTGCTTGTGTGAACAGCTTGGCACCGTCTGGCTAGGCGGCCGCGCGTGCCTTTGAAGTTACCTACTTAAAACCTCGAAGGCTTCAAACTATAGATTTAAGAATATTCTGAAATATGTGCTTCAAGCGGATATCACCTCGCCACGACGGGCCTGCTAGCGCCACGATATTCGGGCGTGACGGGGCGCGTGATATGACACTTAGCCAGCAGCGTACGGATTATAGTCGTTAACCCACCAAACTACACTGTAGGAAGTTAAAGGCTAGGGGTTATAGGATAGGATAATGATGATGTACACGAATTGACTAATTTAGGTAATACATAAGCGACAGTCAGTTATTTCGGTGCAACTTTTCGCTTTTGGCGTGAATGCCAAGTTTCACTTAAAAACTTTAGGCAGCAAGCCTTATGGGTATCCTGAAATGAAATATGATGCGCGAATGCATAAAGATAACAATTAACGAACAAAAGTGAATAGGTACCGAAGCAATACAGTACATACTACTGTAAGAAATAGTAAAATCATTTTTGAAATTATTCCTTACACCAGTACCCTGAATCTCTCATATCTGTATTAATTACCTACTAAACTAACTATTTACTGAGGGTTGGTATTGGTAATCTATGGCCCGAGACATGGTTATCTATAAACTCAGTGCCAGCCCCAACTTAGCATTGGACTTGAATAAAATGTTAAAATTTTCTTTCACTTCAGTACTACAGTGGACTAGTTACACCAAAAAATCTCTGGATGTCCTGCACGTCCAATATAATAATGCTTTTAGAATGCTGCTGGGACTGCCTCGGTACTGTAGCGCGTCAGAAATGTTTGTGCAAGCTCATACGGACGGCTTTCATGCAATCCTACGAAAAAAGACAGCTGCGTTGCTTAGAAGGGTGAGAGTCACAACAGCATTCTAAAAAATTGCGGAGGATAACTATTCCCCTATTATAATTAAAATGGTGCATTCTGTGAAAGCTTAAGTACTAACACTAGGTTATAAGTTATCTTAATATAATACTAACACCACTATGGATTACTGGTCCGAAATAAACAAATTATTATTATATATTATTATTATTATAGTACCTGTGCAATGGCATAAATGGGAGATACGTAGTTTTTGTAAAAATCTTTAAGATAAATCTAATTTTATCACTAATAGAAAACGAAATTAACACTGTTTTTTCGACATCAAAATTAAAGCTTTAACATAGTGCGTCAATAAAAAATACTGAATAGGCACATCGTTTCTCGTCGTAACTTGAGTTAATAAAAGACGAATTTCAATAAGAAAATCATCGTAACGAGTGAACAAAGCGAAGACATTTCCTCCATTTTATATCGGTACGGGAGTTTAAATAATAAAGACCTTGAAATAAGGTACGATTTTATATTCTATTGCAAACCGAACAATAAATTAAATTCGCTACATTGCCTTTAGTATATTTTAAGGTACGTATCGCTAAATTGAAGTGAGTATACAATAAGTGACGGTTTATTAAATTTCATATTCACAAGATACGCTCTTATGTATTTATTCGGGAGTTTATATTTAATAAAACTTTTAAATTACGTACAACTTATTTAAAAAAAAAAGTTTGTATTGAGAACAAAGATTGGATTAAGATAATAAATCTTTTGATTGGCACTACGAATAGTTTTGTAATAAGTATGTGTTTGTTATATTTACTGTTGTAATATAAATGCTCAATTATATTTTTAATATAAATGGACATTTATATTACATAATTTTTTATTTATATTTATTAATATAAATGTCCATTTATATTAATAAATATAAATGAACATTTGAAAAATAGATGCATATTACTAATGTCTTTATTTCTAGCATTCATTACCATACGTAAAACGTTAAATGTAATTATATACTTCAAGTCTACTTCAACGTACTTCCAATACCAGTTAATTTCCCGAACGTCATAATTTAACAATATTATTCACTCAGCCCTTATTTGCGTAACCTTCGAGAGCCGGGCCGCTTTCTCTCCAAGCGTACACAAGATTACCAAGCCCACTCTGGAACACCCTTGGAGGTTTGAGCCCCACTCGACAAAGACCTTCGACTCGTGTAAATACTTATGACTGAGAGCTCTACGCTCGCCAATTGCCCGGTGCAGCTGTAAATGCCATTTGAGGCAGCAGAAGGTACTACCGTATTTAGAAAAATAATAAACGGTTTTTTTTAATCATTCTTGGGACTCAATCTGACGTCTGTGATACCAAGGTGCCCAGTTGAAGAGTCTACTGTGAAGATTATGAAAGAAGACTGCTAGTATCATAAAGGGTTTCAATAGAGTAGTTAGTTTTACGAATGCGTAAGAAGCAACATCGCAAGGGACGAATACTGGATGGGTGACCAAAAATCATCAGTCCGTTCGTGCTACAGTAGGAACGACATGCCGTTAGTTTCGACTGCTATCTAACGCATCCCTGTGACCTCAGCTGTTGCAAATGTCCATGGGTGGCGGTGACACTCAGGTGAACCGCATGCTCTTTGCCTCCTATGTTTTAAAAAAATGTAACTACAAAAATATCTGTTTGAGTTTTCACAAGTATGTTCTATTGTTTGTTCATTGATAGTTTCTTTTATTACATTTGAAATTCGAATTGGAAACTCGCGTTAAATTTTGAATTCGAATTGGGGGGTTTCGGGGTCGATTGGTGAAAAAAATTTCATACCTCAGACTTTTAAGAATTTGGGAGAAGATTTGTGAAAAAGAATGACTCCGAAATATTGTTATTAGATATAGACTGCATAATTATGAATTCCTTGCACCTACTTTGAAAACTGAGAATTTTCCGGTATAAAAGGTCCGTATTCCAAGCCAGGGATGGCTGGAAGGAAGATTTATTAATTGACCTAAGAATCAGTCTTAAGCACGCAAAGAAAGAAAATTTCTGACGTTCCTCTTCATATGACATTTTATAAAATTATTGTATTATATTTATAACTTATCTATACAATTTTCTAAAAGCTAAAGAAGTGCATAGCATTTTTTAAGTGTAACACCGATTTTTATTGTTACCCGAAAATATATTGTACAATGTTGCTTGTTCTTAAAAAATTAACGTCATTTACATAAAGTTAAATCTTATTATCTACTATCCCTACCTGTATTTGAAGTCGTGAATAGATGAAGCCAGATATTAATTTGCCGCAGCAAATTGCTTCGCTTTGATGTCGTATAGGTTCCATTCAATTGTGTTGCTGCCATCAATTCCAGTTACCAGTTTGGTAGTAACCCACTTGCTTTTATTGTAGAATATTCAGATGACCTTCACTGAACTAGATGTATCTAAAGGAAGTTATGCCTATTTTGATTACTAAACATTTATTTACATTCAAGAAAACATTGATCCTTAAAGCACAACCTTCATGGAAATCTAATAGGTGACCTATTCGGCTATGATTTATTTTTAATATTTAAAAACCACAAAAACATGAAAAGGTGTTACTAAGCAATATTTCACATACATATGATATATACTATATTATGATTAACACACTCCTTAATCAAATTACGTCGACTATCAAATTTAAAGTCATTTTCACGCTTGGTATTAAAGCGTACAGTGTAGTCTAATTGAAAAGTTCAAACTATGTAATAGTTTGCGAGTACGTTAGAGTTATCAAACGGTGACGTGTGACGAGTTACGACACTTAGCGGTATGCAAATAGCAAGCACGAATTAATTTATTATTGACATCGACCCATTACTTCCTGAGGAATATTGTGTAAATACAATAATAATATACATAATAAATACTTTTTAAAATTATTGTGTATTGTATAAGCCATAAAAAGCAATCGTCATTAATTTAAGGGCAAATGATAGCTACTTATAAAACTTAGAAAACAAAAACGAATCTAAAACTAGAAACCTTAAAGATAATAAGATACTAAAATACTAACTGAAATACAAGTATTAGTCGAATAACAGCGTATGAAATTGGTGCTTCCCCATTGAAATCCTATGTGAAAGTACTTGTTTCATGAAAGCATGCGAGGTGCTAAGAAATATTTTAAACAACTGTGTTTATGATTACAAAAGGCCGCGTAAATTTCTGTTGTGTTTAGAAATTTGACGTTACTGTTTACTTACCTTTGTTTTCTGAATTTGTGCCCCGAAGAAGGGAGAGATAGAAATATTCCATATACCTACCCTAAACTGCTTGTAATAAAAATGTCTCAAATAACTGTGACCCAACTGCAATCAGTCTTAACGTTAACAGAATTTTTATTTTAACTATTTTTTGACGATATTAGGCTTTGGAAACTGCAGGTGTTGAACAGCTTAAAGATTTGGGCATAACAAGACATGGATATGTTCTATAATTCCGGTTTAAGTTCATTGCGTTTTTCTTACGAATGTGAAAGAATATTATTGCGTATTATTAGTATTGTATCTACTATTCATTTTGTTCGTTATAATTTCCAGATGAAATTTAATTAAATTATGCACTTGTTTGCGGAGAATTTAGTAAGGTTAGTTTTTTTTCTTGGATGGAGCAGCAAGATAATATATTATTAAATTTGTGTTTGGGATGCAGAAAAGTCTTCTGATTAAAAATGTTATTTACTTTAACAGCTGGTGGTGGTGCTGATTTAAAGGATGTCTCACCGATACTACATGCTGACAAGAGGATTGGAGATACAGGACCTTTAAATAATAACTGCTAACATTCACACAGCGCCATCTAGTCTCATACTAAGCATTTAGCCTGTAATATAGGTTCTAAACCACGGATCAACATACTTATTTACTTTTTATTGTAAATATATAGATATTATACATAAAAAACAAAAGACCAATGCAAACAGACATGTTTATGCACACATCGCACAAATGTTTATACTGTCTGGGGATCGAACCCGGAACCCTTGGTATAGTAGCCGACGTCTCACCACACGTCTACCGATCTAGTCAGTGATATGTTTATTTACTTTCACTTCAACAGTGAGGTGTTACTCAGTTGAGCTATAGCTTTATGTGACATTCGTATTTCAAATAGAATAAAAATGATTTATTAACAAATTAGGTATATCAATGCGCTATTGTTTTTCGTACAACGCCTTTGAAAAAATTTTAACAAAGCCGCGAACGGCATGAAAGGTTTTTGAATAACGAAGACTAATTATCGTAATTAAAACAGAAAAATGGTGGAATTTTTCTCACAGACCGGAGGGTTGTTTTTAATTTAAACGACTCTAGACACAAAGTAGCTGTTCTTGGCATTCAGAGCTAATGTTAATGTAAAGAAGTTTTATACTTTGAATACCGATGTTATGTGTAGTCTACGACTCTCCGTGGTCTAATGATCTGAACATTGTATTTTCTATTGCAGTTATTAAGATAATTAGAAACTATGCTTTCTAATGAAACCTAACCTTTTATAAATTTTTCTATCTCCAAACCACTTGTGAAACGTAGAGATTATGGTAAAACCCTTAACTTTGGTAGTGTTTAGTAGATCCTTTGTTCAGTAGAAGATGGGTTGCTAAGGTTAAGTAACTGTAATTACATAGCATATTTTATTTAATTGCTAACAACTTAGGTATTTGTGGTCTTTTAATCAATCAGAGTACTGCAGGGCATTGGCTTTTTTACTGCGAATCATTGCGAATGCATCATTACGAATACTTATATTTTTTATATTAAAATAACCTTGAACCAAGTATGCGCAATGATACAGCTTTGTCCACATTTATATTAGTTACAAAGTAAATCCAATCAAGTACAAACAGCGTCGTGTGTAGTTTGTAATTGGACAATGTTTGTTCATAGCGGAAAAGCTTGCCATTGTGTCGTTTTGGTGTACGCGATCGTTAGAAAACCGAACAATTCACTAACGGTGTGTATGAATGTATGAGTACCTACAGTTCCATTGTTGCGGCTCGCAGCGGGTAGCTGAAAGCTTATGTGTGTTCCAAGCCGGTACTTTTGCGTATATATTTTTTTATTAGGATTTATGTCACGAGTTCGAATTTTGCAAGGGAATGTGGTGAACGTGTCTTATATGATATATGTATTTTACATGGTAGTAGGCTCGATACTGAGTCGTCTAGGTAGGTACCACCGCAGTGACAGATATCATCTTGTGAAATAGAAGTGTTTTGCACTTCTATGTTTCGAGATGAGGGCACTGTAGCTAGTGAAATTACAGGGTATAAGAGACCTAACATCTGTTGTCTTGGTGCAGGGCGCAGTGCTGCATTGATAGTGAATAATAACTGTTTATCAGTTGTTTGTCTCCTTCAATGCCGCTCTGTAATGGTCAGGTGTATCACTTACCATCAGGTGAGCGTCCTAACCGTCCTGTTCACTTTGTAACATAAAATAAAATAAAAAAATCGATGCATGTTTTTGTTGATAATCTAACGTCTTTAATTTGTAATAAGCATTTGGGTTAAATAATGCCCATAATTCGCTGCTCTTACCATAGATAATACAGATGCTCTTACTAAGTCTTTTATAAATATAAGATTTTGAGAGTAGGTTTTTGTAAATGATGACGGATTATAATATTGTAATTAAATTAAAATAAAAAATTTTTGGGTCATTTTTGACCAAAATCTCAGACCAAAATATGGTTATTGGTCTGCGACCTAAATCGAGCTTGAATCTCTGCCACCACGGTCAGTTTAATTATTTATCAATATGGGTAGGGGACAACTCGTCCAAGTCCAAAACTGGGACCAGGGACTATTTTAACCCTTTTTGATTGATAGTGGGCAACTAGGCCCATGTTGATTCTGGTGTTGGGACGATTCTATCACTGAATATTCTTTACGGGATTTTTGGTCCCAAAGTGATGGTAGCTCTAACGTTTCTTAGAAGTAAAACAAATTTCACCATTTAAAATTGCTGGTCGAATCGTTCCTAAATGAGGGAAAATAATGAAATTATAACGTTTCCGACATTTGCAAATATTAATGTTGAAAAATTACGGCGCGGCCTAATTAATGTAATGAAAATAACTCGACAAATCGAGTTCACCTTCCTCGTTCCTGCTTCACTTAAAAATTAATAACTTCCAAGTACTTTTACTTATTTATTCCGTAAGCTTTATTGGAAAAGACACTTTTTAATTTAATGCTTACCGTGGTTTTTGAATTAAATTTCATGACCTGGATTTATGTTCGTGTTTTGTGCAGCTATTACTTTTTTAATATTCTTAACTGAATTGTGGACAGAAAATGAGACACAATAGATGTTTTGAATGTTATGACATATATGTCTACAGGCGTTTACTGTTCGCCGATGTGTAAAGAATTATTTTTCGTTTCAATTTGACTTTAGTCCAAGACAAATAATGGGAAATTATATTAAACAACTCAAATAAATATTTTAAGTCGATTTCATGTTCTGTCCCTGCATTCAGCAAACATGTTTATACTCAGTTGCATTAATTGTGTTCTGTTTCGAAAATTAGCTCTTAGAAACAGGGGCTGTGTAATGCAGCGGTAAACATATTACATAGAGAATAGCACTACAGTAGAGCCGAGACGATATGTTCATTTTAACTTCGACGGTGACGGGGTGCTATTGTCGTCTAATATTAATGGATTTTCCTATGGATATATCTATATATATAACCGTGTATTTTTGATAGTGTTAGATTATAAGCTAAGAACTTACTCCTTACTCTATGCTCTTCTTAGTCATAATGATTCATTGAGGGTATTTTAATGAGAGTATAATTAATGATTTCTTTAAATAATTTTAAGAAACAGGTTAAATTTACTCACTGAATCATTCAATAACTTATGAGCGCACATAATTTTGTATGCTATTTGATCATCATCATCAGCTCATTAAACGTCCCCACCCAGGGGCACAAGCCTACCCGTATAGGGTGATTAGGCCTTTGTCGTCCACGCGGGCCCAGTGCGGATTGGACGACTTCACACACAACCTTCGAATCTCTTCGCAGGTTTGCATGAAGGTTTCCTTCACCGTAAAAGCGTCGAATAACGTACATATATTTTCGAAAATACATTGGTACGTGTCGGGATTTGAACCTCAGACCTCCCGGTAGGAAGGCGACAGTCTACACCATTGAGCCACCGACGCTCTATATTCGATCAATTAAATCTCAAATTAATATCAGCTTTAATAAATGTATCCCTGTTTATCTAACGTGTTGTTCAAAAACATTCGCAAGCCCATGGCACGTAATAGCATGTATTTGTTGCCATCAATGGTAGGTAAATATTTCCCATGAAGGGTGCTCATTAATAATGCATGCCTTAACCTGACTTTCAGTTATAAGTCCTCACTATTATTGAATTTCTTATGGCACACATTAGATAAAGGTTATTCGTATGAATATTAAAGCACATTATGAATAATATTTGTTTTAACTGACACGAGTACGCTTATCGTTGGTTAGGTTTTGCATTTGTTCAATATTTTTTAATGTGGTTTATATCTGTAGTTATTATTATTAAATACTTGGTAATAGTTTTATTGGAAGTCATATTTTTATGTTGAGAAGTAGGGATGATTACACCCCTTACCTGACGACAAGTGAAACGCTTGCCTATGAGAGATGCAGTGTTAAAAAAAAAAGTAACTTTTTATCAATTGTCTGCACTGCCCCGTCATCCAAGACCTCTACCTAAGACAATAAATGTTGGTACCTGATACTCAGTGATGTCACGAACTATATCGATCTCTACCAAAAATACAGAAGTGCATAATACTCCTGTTTCACGGGAGACGTAATACGATACAGGTGCAAGTCCGCTACTTATACGCTTTATTGATTATGGTTACCAATTTTTTTAAATGCTATAGGTTGTGTAGCTAGGTAGGTATAGTCTCAGTCTTAGTAAATGTCCCTGAAATGACTGACTGCCGTAAACCATTGAAATGACAAGCTAGCAACTACGAGTATGCTGCGATCAATATCTTGGGATCTTAGTTTGCAATGAAGCCGATAGTTAAATTTATCAGCCTATATAACACATACGAGCGTCGGTGGCTCAATGGTGTGGACTGTCGCCTTCCTACCGGGAGGGCAGAGGTTCAAATCCCAACTCGTACCAATGTATTTTCGAATTTTCGAAAATATATGTACGTTATCCGACGCTCTTACGGTGAAGGAAAGCATCGTGAGGAAACCTTCATGCACGCCTGCGAAGAAATTCAAAGGTTGTGCGTGAAGTCGTCCAATCCGCACTGGGCCCGCGTGGACGACTAAGGCCTAATCACCCTATACGGGTAGGCTCGTGCCCCTCGGTGGGGACGTTTAATGAGCTGATGATGATAACACATACAATCTATATAGGTATATCTGTTCGTTACCTAGCGATGTGTCCCTATAGTTAATTGAATATAAGTAGTGATGGAAGAATGACAATCAATCGATATCAATATATAAAAAGTTTTTTACATTGAATGATAACAATGCGTGGTATTAGTAAATAAAACAACAGGAATAAATCAATACCATGGTTATTATTTTGTTAAATTTATTTTCGATAGCAAAGGTCTCTGCATTAGAAGGTAAACACCATTCCTAATGGGAGTCCACCATGACAGCGGTAGTTTTGGCTGCAACAGTGATATTATGATAGTAAAGGTAACGAGATTGCTTAGCGTTTATATGAGAACTTATTGCGGGAACTCGTGCACCGAGAAAGGGTTAGGCGCTAAAGTGTCGCTTGCTGTAGTTTGCGATAAAGTTAATGTTTCAACAGTAGGTAAGGCTTGAAGTTCATTTTGCTAAAGCGGTTGCATATGAGATGAGTTTATTAAGTTGAGAAAATTAATGACTTACCCACTGCAAAATGTCTAAACCACAGTAGTAGGAAAGCTGTCGTTAATAAGTATCCAGTATTGTTATAACTATGTCATATGATGGTAGAGTCATAAAATATTGTAAAAAAAACAATTGACGATTCAAAAGTAAATATAAAATATTTATTTGAATAAAGATCTTTCGGTTAAATGTACCGATGTCTTACAAAGTTGCTGGAGGATAGACGCAGATTGGGAAGCAAAGGATCGGGATGACAAGTCACGGTTGTGAAATTACAAGTTATAAGGTATTAAATATTTGACGTTTTGGGTGACGGGGGCAAGGCAGTATACGAATCAAAAATATATTTTAAAAAATCACAAAAATGGGTTTCTTCCACATTGAATCGGGCAGGCATGACCCTTTTTGTAACAACACACATACAAGCATAGTCTCTAAAACATGAAAAACCATTTCCATTGCGGGTTTAACATCGATTCGAAGAGGATCCAAGTTATATTTATGCTTCAACATTGGTTCTATAGACTTAGAGAGATGATTTATATTAGCATGTTTTCCATTACGACCCGGTAAAGTGGGTTTATATGTAATTTGAATATTTTGCATCGTTCATCCCCGATATATTGAACGTTCTATAAGGATAACTCGGGTGTTTTTAGGCGTACTAAAACATAACACCCGAGTTACGAACGGATGGTGTTATTTTAAGCAAGTCTCTGCCGGTTTTCAAAGAAAAAACAGAATAATAAATTCAGTGCTCTGATTATTTGGGCTAGCATGGCTTCGAATAAAGGTTTGTATTCATTTATGTTTGTAACCATCATGTTTATGTTTGTAACCATCATAAACTGCATCATGGTGATGTATCATGAAAACTTTGAAAATATAAGTATATTTGCAAAGCCATGGGTCCAGTGCCAATTAGTGGGTAGTCTCTCCTCATGGCTTTGGCATGGCATTGGTTATGTGTGTAAGAAGAGAGGTTCTTGTAATGGGACATTATAGGCTGATGTTGAATTTTCTTTACATTCCTCTTATGTTACACATTTATTAGAAAAGGGAAAGCACTAACAAAAAATAAATGTCAACTTGTGTCATACTAGGATTGGAAATGAGCAGGCAACTCATATAATGACCGATAGTTATATCATAACTTAACTGATAAACGCAAGGATTTTTTTATATGATAGGGGGCAGACGTGCTGACAGATCACCTGATGGAAAGTGAATACTGCCGCCCATGGAAATTTGCAACACCAAAGCTACAAGATGCGTTGCCGAGGTTGCCGGCCTTTCTTAGGTTATTTTCACGTTGATTTTCGTCGTGCTACAACGTGCTGCGTGTAGGTTACAATGCGTTCTAGCCGGTCCGCTCGTGATGAGGCAAAGCTCCACCAAACTTGAACTAAGAAAAGTATATGCTATATCGCTTTGAAAGCAACTTAATATCTCGTAGGTGCCAATCACAGTGAACATACAAACAAAGTTACATAAAAAACCCCCTTAACTATAGAATAACGATATATTCTTCGAGTTTTAGTCACCATGAAGTTCACTATGAAGGTGCTATATTTCTCAGCTTATTTTATCCTGACGCAGCGGACAATGTGTTTCTCTATGACCTAGCCATTATATTTTCTTGCGCACTTATTTAGAGTGCTTTGTGTTATCACGTGCCAACAAAGCCATTGTATTGTGACCTCAACATAATTTAAAAGATGACATGCGTGTATGTATTGTAATTTTTTTAATCTGATTAAATTGCGATACAATTTAGGTGGGGGAAATCATGTGTGATGTTTTCTGCGAGAATAACTTGATTATGTCTTAGATCTGACCATAGGTAATACCATTGATATTGTGAGATTCTGTGATCGAGTAGAGCAGTATTTATTGCGTCTACGGATCATTGAAATACCACATAAAAATATAATTATTAATATATATATATATATATATATATATAGCTGCCACGCCATTACCTTTCCAAAGTAGTAAGGTAATGTTTCAGGAAATAAAAGAATTGAAATGCTGATGATATTTATGAATTATCATTATCATAGATTGTGTAATTGCCTAGTTATTTTGTACAAGTTTAGTAAAAAACAGACAAACAGATTTATAGCTAGGTAAACGTTCAACTACATTTCCATTTTCCATCTGTTTCGTTTACACACTAGTTTACCGCAAGGGCTTACGAGGGACAGCTTTCAAACCCTTTGCATAGGGTCGTCTACTTTTATTGTGCTGACAAAGGGTGAAATAAAATTACGTTTATCAGCGAAGGGCGAAGCCCGCAAGAGTATTATAGCAGTCGAGCCGGATTATCTGTCCGCGTGGATCCCGACGGACATACGGACAATGTAAAAATACACGTTTGTATTTTACAATATAATTTAAATCGGAGTCGGTAAAAATGGGGATGAAAATAAAGTAATAGGAATAGTGAGTAATAGGAGTAAGGATTGTTTTACGCCTGTAGGCTGTAGAGCAAATTTTTTATTGGAGTTAAAAAATATTAATCGTGCAAAAAGGATAGTGATGGATTAGAGCGTCGAACAACGCGTCGGTGGCTCAATGGTGTGACTGTTGCCTTCCGATCTGGAGGGTGCAGGTTCATATCCCGCCACGTACCAATATGTTTTCGAATTTTCGAAATTATATGTACGTTAACCCTATGCTCTTACGGTGATGGAAACTGCGAGAAAACCTGTGCACGAGAAAAAGTTTCAAAGTGTGTGCGTGAAGTCAGCCAATCCGCACTGGGCCCGTGTGTAGGACTAAGGCCTATACACCCTATACGGGTAGGTCCGGGCCCCTCGGTGGGGATGTATAATGAGCTGATAATGTTGATGGATGATAGGAGCTATGGGCAGTCTGGTCCGTAACCGAACACGCGAGCTCATTGCGGATTAGTCTTTCTTTCAGACAATTAGGTGTTTCAGCCTGCAATGCCCTAACCAGACTGGGAGATATTGCACAAAGTGACTTTTACTCTGCGGTCTTTCCGTGAGATTCGAACCCAGGACTCCCATATCACGAAACGATCTAAACCAACATTGAATGCTACGGATGCAGTATTACGAAGGAGTTTATTCCACGAAACAAAACAAAATATACTTCTTCTTATCGAGCCGATATGGATTCAAAGGCTAAATATGATAATGCGGCCAATATAGAGCCAATTTGATCGCCCTTGCATTTGCTAGATCCAGACTTCACGGAAATCATACGAAGATGGACAATTGGTGCAAGAAATTAAGTGTTCTTTTGTCTAAGGGGCACCACAGTTATAAAAAATATAAGAAAATAAAAATGAATAAGAGACCGAAGATTTGGCAGCTACCTTGGTCAAAGAATTAGTTTGGCGATTCAAAGGGGTAACGCTGCCAGTGTCTTCGGAACTTTACCAAAGGGGGGTTCTTTTAATTATTTTATTTAGTTATTATATATTTTTTTTAATATTTTAGTTATAATATTTAATTTTTAAGGTTTTTAGTTGTTAGTATTAAAAATGAATAATAAAATAAGCTAAGAAAGGGTTAAAAGCGTAATAAAAAAGATTTCACGTAAGATGTACCATTCTAACCATTGAATTGACCTCGAAAATGTCGCGGAGGTGTGAAAGACTAAAAGGTTTCAGTAAAAGGTTGCCTTTACACATTTACAGGTAAACAATACTCCGGTAAAGCAAAGTAAAGGATCGGGTAACATTATTGAAGAAAGAGTGAAAGCTTTTAGTGGATCTGGCCTTTGTTAGGACGGGACGAGGTTGTATTATTTGAAGCTTGCTATGATAGGTTTTATAAAACAAGAGATTTTCATGGAATTTTCTATTAAGTGCTTTCTATTATATCTGTTTATATTTCCTTTAAGTTTTCAATTTCATCATAATAAATGAGCATCGACGATCTCAAATCAGAAAGTCTTTAAGCAATGCTCCGTATCCGTACAACATATACCTGTAGTATTCGCTTGTAGTGGAAGTGGTAGCAGGCTAGTTACGTATGTCGCAGAACCGATAGCCGTCGAAGCAGATGAGTTCTGAAGTGGAGAGCTCTTAACAAGCGTAGCGTAGGAAGCCCTCTGGCTCGATTAACGATAAAGTAATTTCTTGTAGAGGGTGGTAGAGGAAAGTGATAGGGGTATCTGTCGTAAAATGGGAAAGGCCGGTTATAGATTGCGATGGATTGAAGAGGGAGATAAAAAGATCATATCAGCTGCAGTATCCACTGTTTAAATTCCACCTCAATCCACAAATCAAAAGATCCACTTCTGTTATACCTGAAAGAAATTGGGACTCATACCTAATCCAGCTTCAGTGTTTGCACTGCAAGCAGGTCCGGTAGGTTTCTCCCCCAATAGTACCTATGGTAAATGATGAGGTAAGTAGTGACGTGTAGCAAATTTGCGTAACATTGTATAATTGATATGTAGCTGACGTTTTCCGTTATCAAATGCAACGCCTGCCCATTTTACGCAACAGAATTTGGACCTGTTGTGAAAGTGTACTTGATGACAGTACCGAGCCTACTCATACAACCTACTTAAAATGATGAAAGTGAATAACAGTGGTTAAAGTGATAGAGAAAAAAGGCAAGATTAATAATAAACGTTTATATTTCAGCACTGCCCCGAGGCGGCGCTAGTTTCTGCGCGAGTGCTCGCCGCGGAAGGTGCGCCTGCGACGCGCTCAGCGTCAGGCGTCGAGAGACGTCCCTCCGCTCCCCGCCCACCACTGAATAAGAGGGGCTCTGGATCCCTACTATCTTCAGCGCCTCCACAGTCCAGGCAAGTTATAATGAATAATAATTTTTATATCTATAGAGCGATAAGTTCAAAGTCACTCAACGCGCAATGGAGCGAGCTATGCTTGGAGTCTCTCTTAGGGATAAGATCAGAAATGATTTAATCCACAAGAGAACTAAAGTTACCGACATAGCCCACCGGATCAGCAAGTTGAAGTGGCAGTGGGCTGGTCACGTATGTCGTAGAACCGATGGCCGTTGGAGCAGACGAGTTCTGGAGTGGAGACCGCGTCTTGGCAAGCGTAGCGTGGGACGCCCTCCGGCCCGATGGACCGACGACTTGCGGAAGGTCGCTGGTGGGAGCTGGATGAGAAAAGCGGAGGACCGGGATATCTGGCACAAAATGGGGGAGACCTATGTCCAGCAGTGGACTGCGATAGGTTGAAGAGAGAGGGAGAGCGAGCGATAAAACCTAGTTGAGAAGTAAAAATGACTAGGTAGGTACTTACCAGCTCGAATGGTTAACGGAAAAGAAAACCTATTGTTTGCTGAAATAAAGCAATTTTTTTTAGAGAACGGTTGTTGTTTAATAAGACTTATTCTTTGAATTATAATGAGATTTGCATAGGAGAGTTAAGTATGACTAAACTTGCATATAGATGAAGCAAATAGATATCTTTTGAAGTAACTGATAAATAGTTGAATCTCATTTTAATACAATACTTTTCAGATGGAAAACTTTTATCGAAATATCATCAATATAATATTTTATTTTATACATATTATTGTAATAACAAACAGACAATATTATGATATCCTGAATAGTAGGTGACCAGCAGAAAGGGCATCTTTCATTCTAATGTTTTTGTTTAGACAATAAACAAAATTTTCGTCAGTAAGGACTCAGACCACATTTTTTTGTTTTCTTGACTTTTCTTATTAAAATGTCGAAGGTTCATTGTGGATCAATTACACGGCCCGGTGGCATCGTAACTTTATTGGGACTTAAAAGTTGAGACATTTAATTTAACTGTAGACCTTGAAAAGCCGCTACATTTGAAGGAATTAATTACGGAAGGACGCCTCCCGCTATAACATTGATTAACTGATAACTATAATAAATATGCTATAAGAAATTTCATAAATTAAATAAATAAACATTTAAAAACATAATCAAGTATTTAAACAAAAAGCTTGGACTGTGGGACCATGGATATATATATATATATATATAAGTGATGCCTTAATTACAAACTGCCACGACAAGCACAGCTGACATGGAAGCAGTTTAGCAAAATAAAAGTTAAACAGAATTTAATGTAAATTACATACTTAAAAATACTAACCTAGAGTATAGGTTACAAGTGAGTACAACAATTACATAATTATGCTAAGACATAATTAAGACTGCCCCTTAAGAATATTAATCAACGTTCTTTTGAACGTTGTGAAATTACTATTAATATCGAGATCTGACTTCTGAGCTAAAGTTATAAACGTACGTATATAATCTTAAATATAGATCAATGCTTGAGTCTCGTTCTAGAATATGGGCCTTAGTCTGGCACTAAGATCTATTTAAACGGACATGTATGTACAAATTGTACAATAATGTTTATTATATTGAACAGAAATCGAACCGGGAAAATGTGGTATTGTAGCTGACTTCTTAGTCATTACTCTAAATCAATACCCAAGCATTGTCTTTATCTAAGCTGTAACTTCTATTCTAACTTAATCTGTTATTCCCTATAGAAAACAAACCCTTTATACTTAAGTTATTTTACCTGAATGTTCCACCAGACGTCTCTAAACAGCTTTATACTAAGCATAACTGTTGTTGAGAGTGAAATAGGTAGTGTTGCAAGGTAACCTTGATACAGGGTGGTGGCTCACCTCCCCCCTACCCAACCCAAGGAATCTCATTTCACTAATAAATCTGCGAGGGGAAATCCCGGCGAAAATAATTGTGTCTGAAATGTAGTAAACGCAAAGCTTGTTTGATATCAAATAAATGTTATGCGGTTATGTAATTCTAGGTCAACGAATTTGGTAGACCTATTTCGCGAGCTGTTAGAATGACGCAATTAGTCTTCCTTTAGTGCCTTAACCATTAGTATATGAACTAGTGGTCCGCCCCAGCTTCGTATATTAATGTAGCTTTATTATGAAATATTTTTTAAAATATAACATCATCTTTGACTTGTAATATATCTATGACATTTGGGGATTACGTACCTTTCGAACGGTGAAAGAATTTTTAAATGGGCCAAGTAGTTTCGGAAACTATTTAATACAAACAATTATTCCGCTTTATAATATTAATATAGTTATCGGATCATCATATTTTCCAGCTAGTCTAGCTACTTGATAAACTAAAGACTCCCTTTTTTGATTTGACGACCCATGTGTAAAATATAATAATTATGTTAACAAAATATATTTACATTTAAACATTAATGTAACACAAACTAAACTGTTCAAACAAAGTTGGAAAGGCTGTAGAAAGAGAAACGTAGAGTCATTAAAAGTGTTTGGTTGCTATATTTAATGGTTGAATTCTAACTTGCAATTATCGTGTAACTACGACGTATCCTTTTTTCCCTAATTATCTTAATGAACACGAAAAATGTTTTAGCAATTTACTAATTGCGAGTAATACGTATTGTTCCTTTCATAATCATAGCACTTTGTTATACAGAGTGACGAAGCAGATATTTATTTTATGGTATGGCTCATGTTTGAGTTGAATTAGTTGAATATTACTATGCTTACAATATAGGTTTATGTATGACTTATCTGTCGTATGACATCGAAAAGTCACGATATCCCTACTTAAAAAATGGCATACGTACAGGTAACTACTTACTTAAAGCTCCTGTTTATATGAATAAACCTAATCATAATTTTTGGTTAGGCTAAAACACGTTTAACGTTAATACCCGTTTCTATATACTCGTATTCTAAGGTAGGCCATGTGAAGAGTCTCATTATTGCTTCAACCGATACAACCGCCTTAATCGCCTTATTTTCTTTAATTTATTGTTAAATTTGTATCTTTTTTGTGTGCAATAAGGAATAATATCTATCTATTAATTAGACAAAACATTTTAATACGTGGTCTAGACTGAAGGTACGTTCTGGGCCGAAGAGAAATATCATATTATAAGATCACATTCCTCAGCCTATAACTACTCACTACAGGGCACAGGCCTCCCCATACAGTATAGCTATGGAGAGATGGGCACGTTAAACCGTAAGATGGTACCTACTAGCTAACACTTACCAATCATTAGGCCCGCGTGGTGGGTTACAGCCCACATCTTCCTATGATGAGATACCATCATTGATATTCCAGTTTGTGATGAAAAAATATATAAATAGTGACGTCGTCGTCTGTCTTACAATGCGTCATTATCGTACGCCATACCCGTTTTCTTATGAAGTTCAAAAGATAAGGTCACCAGAGATTCAAAGGCAGTTCTCGGTAAATCAATTTCTTTGAGGGTTTATCCGGATAGATGTCATTCGAATTGAGGGCCAACCCAGTAACGATAGAGCTTAGTATTTTTATTGGGAGAAAAGGTTTATTGGAAATATCCTCTCTTTCGAAATGTGAATATTTGTGTTATATAGTTTTACGAGTATTTGATGAAATTTTATTTATGGGTTATTTGGTAACCTTTCAAGGTAGTTAATTATATATGGTATATCCATATATAATGGTTAATATTGCATCAATTGGTGTGAATATGTATGATTATGTCTTGTTTTTCCTTTCTCCGGTATACTTATTACAAGACACTTTTGAATTGTCAATTTAAATGAAGTTAAAAACTAGTTTGAATCTACCATCGAATCGTATAGTTAATTCTAATGAGAACACTCAGTAGTTAATCATTTGGATCGCCAATACATAGAGATCGCTAATATCACTCTCGACTTGGTCTATTCATTTAAATCTTGAAGTGTCCTGCTCTTCCCGGTTTGAGCTAGATACCCTCTCTGCAAAACACAAATGCGATACCTATAGTATTTGAATAGTTGCCCAAACTACATTTATGCGAAGTATGTATTCCGCACTAACTGAATATCTTCTTGGTCGGACACACCGATTACTCGTGCGTGTTTGCTAACGTTAATTGGTACAGGAAATATCCGGTTCATTGCTTTTTGCCTGAAATTGGAACGCTCGGTCATGCGTTTTGGTGAACGCGTTTATTTTCATGCTATCTCGTTTCGTGTTTGCTTTGGCAAATTTGCGTCTTTTGGTATTTTTTGTAAAGAAACTGCAATTTTCATTTTGTACATGACAGATTTGGCTAATATATGCATATCGTTCACTTTTGCTGGAATCAACGAATCTAACGCTACAGAAGTCTTTAAATAGGCTTCGAACTTTGTCAGGTGACAATTTAGCCAGATGGGCGCTTTTCGGGCGGTCTCGATTTAGATTGTCTTTGTGGAGCGGTCCAAACGATGATTCACCTTGTGTCGTATCCTGCTTGCCCAAGTAGCTGTTCTCCGCAGGATTTAATGACGGCTGCGGACAGTGCTGTAGCGGGCTTTTGGGCTTCTACGGTTTAATTGTTTTTGCTATCGATACGCTAAGAAGAAGAAGATGCTACAAAGGGTTATTAGAACCCAAAACACGCACACGAAGCGCATTGTTGGGTTTTAACGTATAACATCGTCAGATAGTATAGTTGGACCGACGGCTAGTAGTACGAAAAATATCGAGTAAATATTTTTCGATCAAAATCAAAGCATAGCGTAGAGAAAGAGAGCATAGACTGTACTTTGCTCTATCTTCATCAATCTTTAATGGGAACTTTTAGAGGTTACGACAATCATGTGTCCTGAATACAAGTGACTATATCAAACGTGGATCCACCATTGTGATCACGATAGGCACATCCCTACCAGGCTTGTCACACTTATGGAAAATATTATTTATCTATATGAATTATGAATATTCAAATTAAAACCTCCCTCTTGACAATCATAGGTTATAAATGCTCATGACCACAATCTTTATGAATGGTTTTGAGGGGCTTATTGTCACTCAAATATAGCGACATAGTCTATATCACAAGTTTATTTAAGCTACACCTCAATTTACGATGTAGGGTGAAATTTGTGATCTTACCTTACATTTAAAGTCCAAGTGGCTATGTAACTTTACCGGCATACGGAAAAAGGTGTCTGATTAAATCCTTATTTACCATCTGATTATCGGTGCTGTGTAAAGTAAACATACATTGCGCGGTTTCGTTTGGGAAGAGGGAGGGAGAGGTTTCACTTAAGCCTTACGCGCTCCAGCTTATAATCCGATTAGTTCCAGAATTATATTAAAGCGTAACGGTGCATGAATTACATTGTTTGCCCTTTGTAAGTGTGGGAAAGATTTAATTATATCGGTAACAGCGTGTTTTGTTTTTGAAAATAAATTAGACGGTGAGATGTAGGGAATCTAATGTTAAACGAATATTTTAAGTTAAAATCCATAAATACTAGTGTCACCTTCACGTGCGAACCTTCGGGGTTAACAGTTAACAGTGTCCTTTGTTACTCATAAATAATGGGATTAGGGCTTCAAACCGGAAAGAGATACTAATAGAATAGTCTGATGAAATTAGTAAAATTAAGGTCAAATCAAAAAATGAAGAGAAACATTAAGAATAATAAAGTATTTTACCCATGTTGAAAATATCGCAAAATTGTGTTTGAAAATTTAAACAGGTCATTTTTTTGTCTTTTGGCGCCTTATGAAACTTTACAGCTATTGTTTCTTGTAACAGCTCTTAAATATCACAAATAACACCAACACTAAAGTATGCGAGCTGTTTAAAAACCTGAGATTATATTGTCAACAGAGTACCCTTAAACTTTTATGAGAAGGATTTTTTCATTCTTGCCTTGGTGTAATGAAATTACTACAGTACGTGCCCAAGCAAACGTTTCACGATATCCTTTAAGTGGTACTAAGTGGTTCCCATATATATCCTAGTCTTAGTTGCGTAGCTATTTTATTTACGTTGAGTACTTGAAATACTAATACTTGGAACACTAATATTAGGAATTTTCGTATTTTTGTGTTAGTAAAATATCTTACATTTCACCTTTAAAAAGTTTACTTCTATGTTGCTAGTCGTTAATACCGATAAATACAAATCAATATATGGAAACTGTCTCGGTGGTCTAGTGCGCTTTTGAGCTCTGGAGGTCGTAGGTTCGAATCCCGCGGAGAGACCGCATATATAATAGGCAATATATATAATGTCGCTTTGTGCTATTTTCCCAGTTTGTTTAAGAAATTGCAGGCTGAAACACCTGATTGTTCGAAAAGAAAGATAATTCCGCGCTTCGAAGGGCGTAAGTCCCTACTATTAAAAGATAGTATTCGTGTGAGTGTTATCACAAAGACGCATTCGGCCCTAATGGTGGGCTACGGCCCAATTTCCCCTTGGCTATACTCTGTGGGAAGGCCTAGTACTTGCAGTGAAACTTTATAGGCTAACGATGATGATGATGATATAAATGTTTATGACTTACACTTTGACTTTAGAAACTAAATAAACCTTTTTACTTTTTGTTCTCTCATTAGATTGGGTAGAGCCCAAACATAATAATTCTACTAATGTAAACATCAATTATATCAAGGAAAATTACTGTTTGACACAAATATTTCCTCCTACCGGGATAAAATTCCGAACAGGGTCACTGATCAATACCGGAATAATCATAATATTATCGAAAAAATATGGCATTAGTCACAAACTAATTAGTATTAAGATACAATAGGAAAATATTTTCGTAATCCTATTACGTTCTTATTCCTCCAACAATTTATTTGAGTACAACTATCAATTTTCGTTAAGAGAAACTGGAAATACTGAAATCACTTTGACATTTTAAAATATTCAGCATCACCTTGCCCTTTCTAACTGTCGCCTGTTACCTGAAGGTTGTCTGGAAGACATCGGTTTTGACAATAAGATTTATTAACTTGCTTATTTTGTCGGTACCTTGTTTTCGGTGTATGGAGTTAAATTGTTTTCATATTTATTTTTTTATTTCATGGTAGGCAAACGCTATCCTTGGACGCAGGTTATTCCGAAGAAGCAACGATTTCGATGTTAATCTTAAATTAGGGAGAAGGTAACGGATAGATGGGGTGTGGTGAGGGTGTCACTGGAGACGCGTCCAGATTTGTACCTGGTCGAGCCATTTGGTCCCGACCCGGTATAAATTAAAATCTTTATTTACTTCTGATAATAAATGTAATAATATACTTGCACTAGTTGTATGAAATGCAATAAATTTGACCAAACGTTAATAACACCTTGTTATTTTTGCATCCCCGATATTTTTGGACCTCATGTACTCGTACCAATTTAAGACCAATCGGACCTGGTAATACTACTAAAGACAAAAACTCAGGTGGAGTTTGGGCCACCTGAGTTTATATCCACTATCCCCACTCACTAAGCGAGGCTGTCATGGCAGCCCATTCGTGCCGAAGCTTGACTCTCCCATGCTTTAAAATCGTTACAGTTACAATATGTTACAGATAAATACGTTACATTCGTATTACCGTGATTGATAAATGACAAATAGGCCATGCAGTGACTACAAGGTTGTGTGGTGGTCCATGTGAAATAAAGTTATACGAGTTAATTCTACCAGCCCATTTTCACCTTTGGGATACAAGACGGGGCGAGCGTTCCATCCTTACGTGGTTGACATTTCACACATCCGCACAGCCGCTTTGGTGTCTCATTCTTAATGCGCACCGCAAATGAATGGAACTCTTTGCCTCCTTATGTGTTCCCCGATCATTACAACCTGGCCGTCTTCAAAGAAAGAGTGAATAGGCTGTTTTTAGGCAGGCATGATCCATCCTCGGCCGCATCATAATTTACCATCAGGTGAGATGGCGGTCAAATGTCTGCCTATAGAGGATAAAAAAGGACGACTACCAAACATAGTTTTAAGACGTCAACTACATTTTACTAGTTGGGACCAGTTTCTATCGCTCCTGTTTTCTTTGCGTACCTGTGAATGTTCTATGGGGTCTATATGGTGGTTTAGATGAATGAAAATTTCTACATAATTATTTGCAGATGAGAAATCGCATTGCAGTATCAGTAACGTAAATAATCGTTATTACTTGGTAGTTACAGTACTATATTGCCTAATTACCAATATATAACGAGGGAACAATCTGATCGATCTTTTGTGAAGGTTGCCCGGGTTCGGCTTCCCGGGTCAAGGCCAAGGATCCCCGGCCGAGGGATGGAAAGTACGCCTAAATACTCGATTCATTCCTTTCGATTCTTAGAAATATTCATATCTATGATATGAAAAGGTAAAATGTCATAATATACTAAGTACGTTATTATTGCTAGTTAGTTTCTAAGGCAGCGATTTGTTTTTGTGCTAAAAGGGGCAAATTTGCATACGATTTTTGTTGGTAAGCATTACTGTATCTGGGTAAGTTTAAGATCTGGGTTTAAAAACGCGCTACAGCACCGTTTTGATGAAAATACGCAAAGTTACATTTGAGTTTTCATGCAATGTGTGATAATTATAGTAGGTACTTTAATTTAAGGTAATATTTTTTCCTATAATGGAATTTTATATCAATTAAGAGCGTCGGTGGCTCAATGGTGCGAACTGTCACCTTCCTACCGGGAGGGCTGAGGTTCAAATCCCGACACGTACCAATGTGTTTTCGAATTTTCGAAAATATATGTACGTTATCCGACGCTCTTACGGTGAAGGAAAACATCGTGAGGAAACCTTCATGCACGCCTGCGAAGAAATTCGAAGGTTGTGTATGAAGTCGTCCAATCAGCACTGGGCCCGCGTGGACGACTAAGGCCTAATCACCCTATACGGGTAGGCTCGTGCCCCTCGGTGGGGACGTGTAATGAGCTGATGGTGATGATATCAATTAAAATGTTGCTTTTACTGCTTTGAATTTTATGCATACTCATTAAAAAAAATCTCAGTAGCACTTAATATTGGTATTATTCGACCGATACTTTATCCAATTAAAATATCGTTACCTCAGTGGTGTATCATTTCGTCTCTACTCTCTAGCCTGATGTTATAAATGATCGCTTTGAATTCTCAAACTGACATGATTACATTTGAACAGATTGAATTGCTGGTGCTTTGTATATTGTAAGGGCCTTGTTAGGGCGATATCGTGACAAAACAAATCTCATCTTTATTGTGTCAGTTCGTGACCTTGTTTGCGTTTTGCTTGGAATAACGGATTTGAAACAGGTGGTGTTTAAATTTATTTTTTGAGCAGAAAATTCTTATCCTTTTCGACTTTCCATGAACAAATTTAAACAGTGAAATTCTCAATATTTTTTATCACTAGGCTTTATAGGTAGTTACGTTTTTCAAATCAACAAACTTCGTCTTCTTCGTAACTCTCAGTATTTACCAAGTCCATTACATTTCTAGACTGAATAAAAATTGTTTATTTTACCATATTAAGCTGCGGTATCTCCGACGGATTCGGCCTAATACTTTCAATGGTACTTGAGTGTTTGTAAATAACGATTTCATTCAAGAAAATGGAATTCAATTTCCGTTTATAGCTCCTTTAAAAATAATTGCTTCGATTTTGCTCTGTTGGAAATTGCGGTCAATAAATTGATATTGTACTCCAGGGGTAGAGTAGGTTTGGGCGTTGCAGGGGGGTTACTAGGTAACCTATGTTTAGGGAGAAAATTGATCTGTTTTGTACTGATAAGTAAATCGTAAAAGGGACTGGTTGAACCTAAAGGAAGTCTCAACGATGGTCCCCACCTACTACCTGGCTTTTACCTCCGGTATGGTAAAGCACTTGGTTGCAAGTATGTTTCGTCACTACATGTTCACATCGCATAGTATATATTTTTTAAGTTGTGCTTGTGTGCTAGCTTGTTTTTCCTACTTTAGTCGGTACCCGAAGGTTGCCTGAAAGAGATCGCTTGTAGCGATAATAAGGCAGCTTTTTCCTACGCTGAGGCATATGAAATCCCAAATTCAAGTTCATTGGATTATAATGTTCATGTAAACATTTCGCACGGTCGTTGACTAAATATTCTTGCTTCAATGATCTGAAGCGAGTGTTTGTTTAAGCGTTGTTTGACAATTCTGGTTCTATAGATAATGAATACATGAAAACATTGTCCGCGTTTGCAAATGGTAGGTAACATTATTATTGTGTTTACTTATAAATTTCTAATATTTAAACATTTAAATTAGTTAATCGGATATGAATACTAGGAGTCATTATGTATTTATCTATGCAATAATCTCAATTACACTTTTAAATTACCCTATAGTTTTAGTTTTAGGGCACCTTTGTTCTGGAAAACCTATGACTCAATCCTTTATCTTATTGGACCTATTTATTTTATAAGAAGCTATCCAGCAATTTGTCTTTTTATTATATCATTTAGCACTCAAACTCAAAATATCTCTATTTAAATAGATATTTTACAGATTCTTTTGAATCGTCGATTGTTTATATTATATTTTTATGAACGATGCGAACACCGGCTCGGAATAAGTAGGATCTTGAGAAGAGCCGGCAAGAACGTTGATAGTCACTTTTAAGTATATACTTACCTATTGGTAAATAATTTAAATTTACAGTTCCTCATTGTTTGGTACATTGCAATTTCCGATAAATTTTTTTATGGAAATTGCAATGTTTTCTTGAAAAAAAAATGTTATTGGTAGAATCTTAACCCTTTGACTGCCAATGACGCTTTAAGGCACCAGAAGCAACAGATTTTCTATTGTCTGGACACCTGGCGTTTAATGGGCTAAGTAAGTGAAAGATGAAATATCAAGTACCTATGTGTTGGACGGCAACCAATATGTTCTTATATTCCATATTATTCAAATAAATACCTTTATACTGGCGTAGCTGTAATCAATTAAAACATCTTTGAATTTCGTGTTCGATCGAGTTACTTACATTTAACAAATTCCAAGCAATAATTAATGAGTTTACCAAAAGATTGAGTTCGTATATTCCAGTATTATTTTGTAATTCATGTAACATTAAAATATTCTTAACGATCAAATTACGTACAACCGACAAAGTTAAGTCGACAGCTGCGCAGTTTCCAGCTCATTTGTCAGCGGCGGCATATCGCTTAACGAGATTGAATCGACTGCTAAACAGGCATAATGATTTTATAGGAGTTATGCCTACGTATTTGATAAATTATTTACTTCTTTTTTATATAATGGACGGCAAACGACCTTCACCTGGTCGTAAGGAACATCGTGGCCCATTTCTTAAACAACTTAAGGTTCGCGCCTTGCCTCGTGGATGCACCTTTAAATGATTTAAAGATTCCTGAACTGTACTTTTCAGGAAACACAGATTCCGTATCCAATCAATCTTTAGGCCCGCCTTTCGATCTGCTATGGAGCTTAGAACTGGTACTTGGCTGATCCGTCCTTAAGATGAGCATAAATTCCATACGACTATGTTTGCTACTTGCTCATCCGCAAGCAGCGGATGTGACATTGACAACATTGAAATTATTGACGCTTTGTTTTAATCACGCCAGGTTATATCGCTTTAGAGACATTTTCTTTCAATACTGATTTCGCTTTTTTTTAACAAAATTGAAATGTGCAACACTTCAGATAGCCATGCGTTGTGGATGCCATTTGAAATTCTTTCCTCAGAATTGAATTTGTGGTTTCTAGTTATTATATGACTTAGTTTTACCAGGTTTCACTTGTTGGTAGAGTCGATACTAAGTCCACTAGATAGGTGCCACCGTAGTGCCAGATATCGTCCCGTGAAACAGGACTGTTATGCACTACGTGTTTCGGGATAAAGGCACTGTAGCTAGTGAAATTACCGGATATAAGAGACCTTATATATGTGTCTCTGGTGTCAGGCGCAGTGCTGCTTTAATTCTAAAGGTCAGGCGTATCACTTATCATCAAGTGAGCATACTGACATATACATTAGGTGAGCGTTTTGACCGTCCTGTCCATTATAACATAAAAAGAAACAAAACAAAATGTTGGATAAAAGAAATATTTATTTTTTCATCATCGTTTTTAAATTTGGAATGGAAATGCCACGTGTCAACATTCTGTATAAATACTCGTGACTCTTTTATTAATGTGTGGATTTATAAATAATCCGGCACGCAGATATTAGGGTTTCAGTAGGTTTTAACAATCGTGCGAAAACCGTGTTCAAAAATCCTAGTTTCCGTTACCAAATGATTTACACGCGTCGTGTATCAAACGACGATTGTTCCATAAGCTTCAGCATGAATGGCTTCAATAAGCGCGATATATATTCCATTACATAAGTAGTATTTCGGCCCTTGTTGGCTTTGGAGCTGTCGAATTTTCCTTTTGTTACCTAAGAATGCCCGTATTAACATTTCTATGATATTAGCGGTTTACTTAGGAGATGTTTGCCTTTTGCCGGAAGAATTTCATGAATGCCAACTCTACGACATCTTTAATATGTGTCAGACAAAAGGTTCTTGCTATCGATTTGTTCTATTGTATCTTCGTACTTTTGACAAAGAACAACTTGCCTACAATCTTACGATAACTTTGAACATCGTAAACGTCTTATGGAGTTTCTTGCCATCCCAATGTCTTGTTTCTATAGTAACATATTGGCATAGTTAGTTTGTAGAAACCAACGAAACTTATTGATATTAGGAACTAACTTACTTAAGTTCTACGAGTACAAGGTAAATATATATTTATTTTTTTAGTTTTTTTTACGTTTTTTCAAAACATTTGTTGTCTTTTTATATAGCAGTTTATTGCTGGACTAAGGCCCCATCTATATCTGGCGCAAAGTTATCCCTAACTTTAGTTCTCTCACGAATACCATCACTTATGATTTTATCCCTGAGAGAAACCTCGAGCATAGCTCGCTCCATTGCCCGTTCAATGACTTTAAACTTGTGCACTAATCCCGCAGTCAGTGTCCATGTCTCAGATGCGCAAAACTTTAATAAGGATATAAATATTTTTAATTATATATCTATTGGAAGGAAAACAGATAAGTCAATTGATGGTTAATTATATCGCTAAAAGATAGAGAAAGCCAATTCTGTTACCGTTCCACTACTTAAGTTTTCGACACCCCATAAACATGAGAAAGATCAGAAAAGGTTGAAATACTGGAAAAGTTTTCTTACGAATGTTAAACTACTATTCATAAATCATTAGACCGGGAATTTAAACCTTTGACGTAAAAGGGTTACTTTGCCAGTTTCCTTTGTCCCCTTATAAGAGCTTTTTCCCGGAAACGAATTAGCCGATCCAGAAGTCTGTGATATGCTTTGGAGACACACGGGTCAAAATAAGGATAATCTGAGCAGGAGGAGATTCACAGATGGTCCCTATTTAGTTTGTTTGTATGGGAATTGCTCAACTAATGGATTGCCAAATTATCACTATTATTTCACGGGACGATATTTGGTTCTGTGATGTACCTATCGACTCAGACTAGACGACTCAGTACCGAGTTTTCCACTTACCATAAACAGCGGTTCATCTTATATTGTGCCAAAACAGCGCAGCAATGCAGCAGGATTCGACACACACAGCTGCCAACGACGCTGTCAGTAAAAAACTTCTGGGGCGTTTATACTCGTAGTTTAATTGTGTATTTGCCACCGATAATTGTTATTGTAAATATACAGGGTATCCTTTGAATAGCCATAGTTATGTATAGTAAGTTAATTTTTAAACACCCTAGATTTCTTCTTCTTTGTCGTTCCACTCTTGGCAGAGTGGTCGTGGTCGGTGTAGCAGAGGTGGTGGTAAGCTTAACTATTCGTCCTAAGTTTAGTTAGATTAATTAACTCAAAAGCAACTGACAATGATCAAATTTGAAAATTCAATATTGAAACGCTTATATTCAGTAATCACATTGATTCCAAACTAGTTTAACATAAATATAAGCAACCAGATACCAAATCAGTCCGCCTATTCGGCTTCCAGAAAGCCCCCATACGTGTTTTGAATAAATTGGATTATAATACAACTTGATCTCTTCAACTGAGAATTTGTTACCGAAATCGAGCAGGAACCTATGATTATATAGCTCAATTCAAAATGGTTTTCTGTGAAAATTCAGACAACGGATAAATTGAAATTCTGCTGGTGTTATGTTTCAGACGGAAGTGCTGGGTGGTTAATTTAATAAAACAGCTAGTTTTCTAATTAATAAAACAAATTTGAATTATTTCAATTAGTTGTTCCTTCTTACTTTTAATTCATTCATTATTTTGTTTTCTTTTTTCTATTTATTCTTGACCTATACCTATATAAATATGTTGTCCCTAAAATTATCACAGTGAAGCAATCCAGAATAATTATAAAAGAGTCTAAAAAGATAGCATGGATTTCAAATAATGTATTGCATTTTGGACTCTTAACTTTGACTCCAAATTTGGTTTACATTAATCTCAGGGGATAACGTTACACTTTCTGCGCGAATCCAATATTGTTCTTATTTCGTCCATTCAATCTAGTGTCGAAGTAATAAAGTGGCTTCTCACTGCCATAAAAAATGTGCGTGTTTTATGTAACCTACTTAAGTGACGGTTTATAGCGGTTCATAACAGGATATAATAGTGCAGATTACTCGTAGATACTTTTGTAGTTTTATTCGTAATCATTGCTTTTATGAATAAAAATGTTCATGGTCGGAATATAAATAGTTGAATACGCGTAGGCGTTGACATTAATGAACTTAATCTTTTTTTTATGTTACAAAATGTACATGTCAGGATGCTCACCTGATGGTAAGTGATACACATAACAGAGCGGCATTGATTGAGAACAACAACTGATAAACAGTTATTATTATCCATCAATGCCGCACTGCGCCAGACACCCGAGACAACAGATGTTAGGTGTTCCTGAAACACAGAAGTGCATAACACTCCTCTTTCACAGGACGTTATTTGGCACTGTGGTGGTACCTACCTAGACGACTCAGTAACGAGTCTACTGCAAGAAGCAGGATAGTTTAGTTTTTAAGGTAGATCTCTTGTAACTTCATAGCTACAGTGTGATCTTTCTGAAACACAGAAGTGAACATAAAACACTTTTATTTCACGAGACGATATCTGGCACAGCGATGGTACCTTCCTAGACGACTCAGTATCGATCGACTTACCACATTTAATATAGAGAAGGCAGACGTGTTGAGCACTAGACCAACGTGTAAGGATATGCTTCAGTTCCCTTATTTTGGAAAGTACTAGTTAGACGGACCAATACTGTAGGTATAGTAAAACAAACTTGCTTGAAGGCAGGGAAGAGATGTTTTTGATGATTAGGTGAAAATAAGGCAGCATCAACGGAACGAACAAGAATACTCGTAAACTTATGACTATTCAAATAATAAGCACTTAAGTCTTGCTCAGTACCACGTTCCAGAGCGATTAAGATTATCAAAGGCAATTGGAAAAGCAATATGGATCTGCACAGCCGCAATTAATACCACAATCTAAGTTTAATGGCTATGCCATTTATCATTTTGCCCTGCTGCCTCGGATTTAAATGATCTGTTCGTTTTATCTAAGCCATAATTTGTATTATTTTCTGTTTTGTGTGAAATTGAAAAATTGAATTGTGAATTTGAAAACCTATTATTTGACTTATAAAAAATGGAGCTATGTACTGCTGTAATTAACCTTCCACCGTTGTATAGAACGATTCACAAAAGAAGACCACTGCGCTGAAGTCCTTTTAAGGGTCCCTTTGTAAGTGCGGTGGCGGGCGACGGCGGAAATGTTTGTATTCTGTGTACACTCGTGTAATTTTTCAATATTTCATAATTATTTTGTTCCACCATCATTAAATTAGTCACAATCTTGCGCAGATGGCCGCGATTTATGGTCATCTTTCGTGAATCGTACTATACTAAGGGCTACCCTTATGTATGTAATACAAGGGGATTTCACAACTTAACTTTCCACGTTTATTCAGTGCGTGTTATCCCTAACATCTTATTAAAAGTGTTAGTTATTACATATTTAAGGATGACTAATACGTCAATATTTAAATAAATAGGCGCTGACATTCACACAGCGCCATCTTGTGAGGAGCTTGTAGTTAGCGTACTAAACAACTGATAAATATACACAAATAAAGTTTTTTTGTAAGTTCATACATATAAATAGAAAACACCCAGACCATTACAAATATATATGTTGATGCACACAAATGTTTGTAAAGCCCGAGAATTGAACTTAGAACCATTGGCGTAAAAGTCGACTACTTGACCATTACACCACAGTGGTCGTCATTTATTTTGTGACATTACTAGATAATAATTAGCAATTATGAGGTCAATCAATATTGTAGTTAGCGTACCTATCGTATATTGATACAATTAATCGGATACAATATTGATATTTTGTGTGTCTGGGTAACAGTTGTATAAGTTAAGCACTTTTTGGCATGGTTAGTCCACCGATAGGTGACCAAAGGTATCTTGAAACCTCTGTCATCTTAGGATGATGATGACATACACCAATCTGCATAAGATCCCCGAGCTAATCGGACCATTCAATAGCATTGAGATGTTATACGCGGGTTAGTTTATTGATTGTGGATCACCGTGCCTTATCACTTCGACAAACTATTACTAGACGAGGATTCTATACGTTATATCACACAATCCTTTGTTTGCAGGTACCTTTGGATCCGTATAGCTTTATTTGAGAGGCAACTCGCGAAGATCATCGAGCACCTGGTGAACAATGCGACGAGATATTACGAGCGTGACGCATTAGTCGCAGATCCTGACTACGGCAGTATACTTAGCTCACTGTTAGTGGGACCATGTGCACTGGAGTTCTCTAAAGCGAAGGCACCGGCTTGCTTCTGGACGGACCCGCCGGCTGATGAGCTGGTATGATGATAAATGTTCCTGATTATTAGTATACGTTGGTAACATACATTATGAGTATTTCTCTTTAGTGTCTTTTTGCCTCTTAGTTATACAATCTTTAATGATATTATCAACTGGAACCAAGAACTGTAGGTGGGATTAGCATGTTGGGTAATACCCTACCGGGTATTATGGCTATTTACTTGACTGGAGTAGGCTGGGTTTCGTAAAGGCTACACCACTATAAGCGACATATATTCTGGTCATCGGCTTAAACATAAGACGGAGGAGTGTAACCACTGAGTTTGGTATTTGACTTCGAGAAAGCCTTCAAAGAATTTATCGATAAAGGATGTTCAATTCGATTAATTCTCAGGACCATTGACCCTTGGAGCAGACGTCTTCTATAATGAAAAGCAAGCATAGCCTAGGAGGTCCTTTGGGTCGGTATACCGGGATATGTGGTGCAAAATCGGAAAGACCTATGAACTGCGATGGGTTAAAGGAAGAGATAGATATTTAAACCTTTTTTGAAAACTTTTTTTTCACGAATGTAATGTTCAAACAGGTCCAAAGACACCGCATGTCAGCCGGTACAACTACACCGCCGTCTGTGCGTCGACCAATTCTCAACTTTAGGAGAAGTTTGAACGCTTCATCCGACGATAGCGGTTCAGTGAACACAGGTGTGTATCCTTCGAAGTTGAGCTCATAAAGTCATTTAATAGGAATAATCATATTAACTCAATGTGAGAACACTTAATTGAACATAATATATTAATGCAGAGTTTGTGAAGTAATTGGGATGTATAACAAACGAGAGTCAAATGTTCTTGCTCCAAACTTTTCTTAAATTAATCTCATATCAAAACATTAATAATATTGAATTCCCATAATCCGATTACATTTTATATAAATAAAATTATAAGAAAGACGTTTAAAGTCATTGAGAAAAGTATATCCGTTTATATGAACATGCTTCAAGCATTCATTTTTATGTCGTTAACGTTTTAGGTGGTCAAACTTAATTAAGGAGGTAATTGTGCCTTCGGTCTAGGTAGGTCTGAGTGTTTACTTAGTTCGGATTCAACGAGCAGAACGCATAGGTCACTTGATACGTTTTTTCCGGTTTTTTTAGGATATTACTACAACGCTGAATCATCTAATTGTCTGAAAAGAAAGATGATGCCGTGATTCGTAGGGCGCGTTAATGCGGCAGCTTTTACAACAAACCAAGTTTCATACCGTAAAGGGGTTATTCACCAACCCGACATAAGAGACTTGACACACGTGCGTCTTGTTGGTGAAACTTAAAATTAATGTACATAACTAATTATTTCGTCATCAGAATTCGCAAAGATTTTGACATGTGTCCACATAGTGAATTAAATTAAATCACTTTTATGTAAGCGCATTGCTTCCATAAAAGTGATTAACGTCTTGACAAAAAGACTTGGGAAGTCAAATGATGAACAATCGCTCTATCGCTGGTGTTAAAGCTTTTATAACTCCTTTCTGCCTTTAAATTGGTTAATGATCTTTGGATCTAGCATATTATGCTGTATTTAGTCAACAAAACTTAACTTACAATGTTTACCTACTAATCAATATATAAGGTAGGTACTTTGTAGCAGACGAGAAGGTAGATCAACATGAATGAAACCAATATACAAATCCCGTGTTTGTTTAAAAATCAATCCAAAAGAAAATGCGATGTGAGAAAACAGTACCTTCAAAAATTGAATTTTATTAATTAATATCGTGAATTGTATTTATCGTATCCATGCTGTGCGCGGATGAAACAGTAATTGATTTATGAATTTTGATTGAAAACGGTAACTGGAATTGATATTACTTATATAAACGAAGACCGATCTCTATAGCAATATGTTTAAGAGCTATTATTATGTTAAATAATCGTAGAATGTGTTGTATTTTTTCATTTAAAAGACTTTTACTCAATCACTAGCCAGTTCATAGTTAACTTAGTACCCATACCTACAGTGCTTCATTTCCCAATTATTTGGTAATCGGCTTACAAACTTCAATAATAATAACTAAAGCGTAGTCTTATCTAATGACAGACTTTAATAGAACTTTTGCGGATGAAGATCTTGGTTTCGCTAAAATTTATTAAGAGTAAAAATGTTTCGATGTAAGTTTTGGTGTTCGTGCAATAATAAATAAATATTAATGAAAGTAAATTTCAATTTGAAATGGTGTACTTTTAGGAAGCAACCTGATCTACTATGTTTATAGTCAATTACTTTGCTTTAACAGGTTCTGGGAAAACTGGTGGTTCTACAGCCAAGGATTACGTTGAAAGCTTACACCAAAACTCAACGGCAACTCTTTTGTATGGAAAAAATAACGTTAGGGTACAACCATAAGTACTGATTAAAGCTTCAGGCTTTCGTAAGCAATTTTTCTTTTAGATTTCCCAAGGCAATGCTCCATATACGACTTGTTTTTTATTGATGGCCTTTGTGTGAAAGTTTATTATTTACATTAAGACGTATGAAGAGGAAAATTGGTAACTTTTTGGAACTCAATTTGTGGCTTAAATTGCTGATAAAAGTTAGAATTATTGCGGGAACAACAATAACGATTACCTTTATACGAGTAAGTAATAAATAAAGTTACTTATTACTTTATAGTAATAAGTACTTTCATACACAAAACAACATTGCGTGGCATGACTAAATAAATTCTTTTCGTAGTGTATTTTGAGGAACACTTATAGTGTTCGGATTCATTTCCGAGCAAGACGTATGAACATGAATTTTGTATATAGGTACCAAATGTTTTCTACCACCAGATAAAAACATAAAAACATTCATAAACAAAAATATGTTTGCTTATACCATATGCGCTATTAAGTTCCTACAGTAAAGTTTACCTTCCTATTGAACTGCCTAACTGAAATTCACTACAAGGGACGTTTGAATGCTACATAAATTTCAACTTTGATATAACAGAAAGATGTTGAAGAGCCCATGCCTGGTTACCTGAGCTTGCATCAGACTGCTGCAGGCTTGGTCATCAAGTGGACGCCAAATCAACTCATGAATGGGTATGCGGAGAGCGAGGGTATCGACAAAAGGTATATCATTATACGTAATGGTATCTATATTATTTTTTTTATTTACGTATACAAGTTTTAATTGCATTTGTATCCTTTCAAGTTGTTATTTGGTTCAGTAGCAATAAAATTTTAATATTATTCATACATTTCAAAATGGTTAGAGCACTAAGATATCGTAGCTTTTAATATTTTGTTGCTTGTTACAACAATTGTTGTTTATTATATTTTGTAGGAAATTCCGATATCACAGCTTTCAATTTTTCATTGCTTTACATTTACAGCCTTTAGTTTTTTTAGTTTGTTTCATAGTTTTAGTGTATATAGAGAGCATGTTTGTGTCTGTGCGTGTGTGTAGCTTGCTGCGCTGCCATCTAGTGCATGCGTCTGCCTGCCAAAGTACCTGTGTTCTGTGCAGCGTGACCCCGTGTACCGTGTATCGGCGGCGATGTTCTGGCCCATTGTGCATTGATTGGTAAGTATTGAAAATGCTTTGGTATACAGTAATGATATGAGAGTACCGCATGTACTTTAGTCTAAATTAATTAGAATTGTATGAAAGACAACACAGTTTCTGGTTATGAAACTAGAGACGATAGTGATAATGTGTTCACATGTTTAAGAATTAAGTAATCTGTGGCTGCACGAAGTTTCAAACTAGTTCATTCTACAAAAAAACCCATCATCGTTATCATCTGGTTATTCGTTAGTAAGAAAATTGAATCGTAATAAGCTTTGGATAATATTTTTAAAAAAAGAATTTTCAAGTATTGAACACATAAAAAAATTTTGGGAAGAGATCAACCTTATCGGCTTGTAGCGCATCCTACCGAATAGCGATCAAGCTTCTGGGATTCAGCATATACGCAGATGACGAGAGCAGCGGGTTACAGTAAATATCAGGAGCCTGAAAGATGAAACTCATTTATTGCTACATGCAGTAGCTAATGTCTTGGCTTTAGTATTGTAGTGATAAAAGTTAAATAGAGACGCTACTCTTACATCTTCGAAATGAAAATGTTTATAATTTCATATACGAGTATGTTGCACAAACAGGGTAGTATAATTGGACCTAAACTTTTCCTAATGGACTAAAATGCAAAAAAAATACGGGGTGCGATGGTTGGGAAGTTTTTATAAACCTTTTATTGTGTGTAAGTGCAGTAATTAAATTTTTTATGGCTACTTTGTTGCAGTGTTTACTGGGCGATGTCGCTGCAGGTCTGCGTATGGGAGGTGGTGTACGTTCACGTACATCGCTCTCAGGCCAGTGACGCGCTCATACTCGTCGGCCAGGATGGGGTACAAAGGCCTCCCATACATTTTCCCAAGGGTCAGTAGCGTTTTGGATATTTTTAGATGATAAACTAAACTATAAGCTTTCTAATTTATCTTTACGCTCAATTTGATGAATATAAAACTGGGTTTATGTAATTCACTAAATGGTCTATTACAATATTGGTTAGTACTAATTATAAGTAGGAATTAGATGTGCTTCGCATATACTCAAGTTAACAAATTTTTTTTTATTGTGCCTTTATTTCAGGAGGCCATCTGCTTTCATTTTTAAGTAATCTAGAGACGGGTTTACTACCTCATGGGCAACTTGACCCACCGCTATGGTCTCAGAGAGGAACCGGCAAGGTAAATATGATTGTGAAGATTTAAAAATATTATGTAGGTAAATTTTTCTCTAAACATGTAAACTTAACAAACACTGTAAACCGCTGATTGATAGATTATAATTAATGATACTTTTTATTATTTCTTGGCCAAAATGGTACCTATAGCTTGATTTTATTCCAAATAATATAATTATGAACTGAACAAATGTACATAACTTTTGCTTCTTACGTAGCATAGCATTGATTCTTAAGAAATTATACTTAGAGGAAAGAACGTTTCTGAAGAAGTTTAAATGTAGATAATATTTGAAGGTTTTCGGACGTGGCAAGACTCGTAGACGTCCATTGCCAAGTCTTTGTGAAAGTGGAGAAACAGAAGAAGCTGAATGGGAAGAGTCAGCCGGCGACTACGTTTTCCGCATAGTCAATAACGCTATTACTGATAGAGAAGGTTTGTCATATTATTTGTTGCAAATTATTGAATAATTAATTGTAGCAATTACTTTTAAATGAAATAGGGTACGAGTATTTTTAAAGCAGCCACTTCCATACGGCTACACAGTGTAATTTTTAATCAAACCATACCTAATGATTGAGATTTGAGACTCGCGAAAGGAGACTGCTCGAGAAACATTGACACCGATAGTATCTGTTGGGTAATTTATTGTTTATCTTAGTTTGTTACTCTGTTAACTGGTTCTTTTATATTATCAGCAATGCGACATTCACTTCTTGAGAGAGCAGTTGCCTCTCCACCTCGAACACCGCGAAGGCCTCTGGCGTCTACATCGACAACTTCTTCGGATTCATCCACGCTTTCTGTGGACTGTCCACCGTCAGCTGGCCACAATGGAATCGCACCACAGATGCCAGCGCACCCTACACTTGTGGAACAAGTACGTTGATTTATATTGTAGCCTAAGTATAATGTTAACTTACAGCTAACCAAAGCCTACATTAGATTCATTACGATGCAATGTTAATTAAGGCCAACATACACAACTTATAAAAGAAATGATAAAAAATAGAAAGAAAGAAATATTTTATTCGACATAATAAAAATATTACATCTAACAACATCATAAACACATTTACAAGACAGTATAAAAAAATCGAAACAGTTAATAACATTTTTAAAAAAAAGTTTGCCAAATCTAATAAAAAAATCACATAATCAAAAAAATAAAAGAAAGATACAAGAAAGAAAGAAAGAAAAAAATCTTTATTCAAATAAATCTGTTACAAATACTTTTGAATCGTCAATTGTTATTATTATCATATTTTTTGTGACTCTACCACCGGTTCGGAATAAGTAGGATCTTCGAGAAGAGCCGGCAAGAAACTCGAGTTACTCTTTTAATCTTTTTATATCAGTGGTTACAGTTTTGTCATTTACCTACACATAGATTTACAATGATTTATTACAAAGATTTTGTAACTGGAACACTAAGTGCAATTATTCAAATCTCAATGCAACATTTCTACTTGCCGAAAAGGACCTTGCCTCAGCATATGCTGCCGTGTGGTTGATTTACTGTATCAACACATGGCAGCGCTGGTTTTATGACAGGGCCTTCATGACGACGAACCATAGTCGGGATAGATTTATTATATAAATATGGAAGAATTATGTATTTCTTCTTTCTAGTAAAGATAAGATAACTACATATAGATATTAAATTTTTTACAATAATTATATATTTATATACGTATATATATAACAAATGATATAATAACTTAGTACATGCGACGTATTATGGTGGGATGTAGAATTAGTACCTATTAAAATAAATTACACAAATTACGTATTTAGATAAAAAATAAATATAAAGAAGATATGAGGTTATTACAATAGCATAATTGTAGCCTGGTTGCTCTTTTATTACAAAAAGAGGGGAAAATCAACGTTACTAGATCCGCTTACCTCGCGGTGCTTCGCGAAAACCCTGAAGGTAAGTATTGTCTCTCTTGACATGAAAGATATATTTGCTTGAGGTGTTTTCTGAATGTGCAAATTGATTTAAGATTACGGGTGGGCGGAGGAATGTCATTCCAGCACCTCGAGGCAGCGAATCTGAAAGAGCCCCGAAAAGCAGCGACTTGTTTGTGTTCCAAGGATGGGGGTGCAGTCCCGTTTAGTATATCTTTTCTGGTCCTGAGCCCATGCAAGTTTTTCATATAAATAGTTTGGTTTACCACTCTTGACAATTTCAAACATCAAAGTCGCCAGGTGTAACTTCCGCCGCGAGTCCATTCTAAGCATTTTGGAGTTAATGAGAAATGGCGTTACATGCGAACGGGGAGGAATGTAGAAACAGAAGCGCGCGCAGCATTTTGTATTCTTTGCACATGATTGGCAGTCCTTCCCAGAAGGCAAGGGCCGTACGCGGTGTCGCAATAGTTTAGTTTCGATAGTATTAGTGTTTCGCAAACTTGGATCCTAAGCTCTTCGCAAAGGTACGGCCTAATCTTATGTACATTTTTAGGCGATAAAACAATTTTTTGCGCATTCTGTTATATCCTTTTTAAAATTGAGGTTAGCGTCTATTGTTAGGCCTAGATTTCTAGCTTCGTGAACCCTCTCTATTACCTCGCCCTCAATGTTAATGTTGAGAGAGGCTCCTTGATTTATCTTTTCCAACTTTCTTTTAGAGCCTATTACCATATATTTTATTATATTACTTGGTGCGGTTAACGAGTAGGCTGTTGGTTTTGCACCAGGATGATATGCTCCTAAGGTCTTCGTTTATTCTAGCTACTGCATTACTGGCATCAGATGGGTGAAACGACAAATATAGCTGAAGGTCATCTGCATACATGTGATATTTGCAGTTCCTTATGCTATTTGTCAAGCTAGTACTATACAATAAAAAAAGGATAGGCCCTAAAATTTACCCTTGGGAGACTCCTCTTTCCACCGGTAGTAAGGAAGAGCATGTCTTAGTACCGTCGCTCCTCGTCAGCTCAGTATACTGCCGTCTGTTTGATAGATAGCTATGGAACCAATTCACGCTGTTGGCATCAACTCCATAGTATGCAAGTGTAGATATTAAGATAGAAGTGCTGATGGAGTCGAATGCGCGCGAAAAGTCTTATAGTCACATGAACCTGGGCTTGGGCGTTATCCACGACATCGGTCAAAGCTGTTGCTATCCCATAGCCCCTACGAAAACCAGACTGGTTATAAATAAGAGGGATTGCGGTCTATTCTTTTTATGCAGTTTTTATTTGTTGTTTATTCTATTAATGGTGATATCAATTTAATTTGTCATTTAATTGCTTAAAAGAAAATATAGACTAATTCTTATAAATGTATGTGATTACAGCCCGCGTCAATTGAACTAGTTTGCAGTACGATGCGTCGGCAAATAATATCTCGAGCTTTCTACGGGTGGCTTGCGTACTGCCGGCACTTATCTACTGTCCGAACCCATCTCAGTGGCTTGGTACATCCTGTTATTATACCGGGAGGTTAGTTTAAAAAGTTATTTTGTTATTGACATAATATATTTTTAATAATATTAGTAATAACATACTAGGTTTCTTTAAATTGAAATACATATTTGTATCACTATTTTGTATGCAGAATCATGCAATGACTTCTTTTGCAAAACACGAATGTTCTGTATTATCTTTTATACCATGTTTTATGCAAATAATGATTCTAAGTCTTAAGAAATGTATATAACCAAAACATATAAAAAAAATGTAAGATGAACAAACTTTAGTTCTTGTTCACAAAGTGCACTTTACTTATTTATATCCTGGGGTCATTTAAAGTTGATTAATGTTCTTTATTTAATTTTACCAATGAACAGAACATGAAGAAATAATTTGGTTTCATTCAAAAGAACACGATGATGTTTTCTCATGTAAGAATAATTTGCTATTTTTTTCTAGATGGAATAGAATCGGGCTTAACTGAAGAAGTTTGGAGATCTATGACTGACGAGCGAGGGGCAGTGACAGACAAGGATGAAGTTTACAGATTAGTTTACTATAAGGGCGTGCAACATGAAATTCGACGGGAAGTTTGGCCGTACCTACTCGGTTATTACGAGTAAGTATGTGTCATAACGTCAACTGCTGAAGAGTGGTCTTCTCCAATGATGTCAAATTTTAAGCGATTTTGAGCCTTATTATGACAAGCTAGTCACAGGACTAGGTGGTGGTAGGCACATGCCTATCAAAACTTTTTGTATTAAATCACATAATTATTATATTTTTAAAAAAAATTTTCTCACTCGATACTTACTTGCCGCTATTTCCTGCAGGAAGCAAAAAAATATACTTTACTCATTTTGCTTGTTTTTCTTAGCGCTCGTTTTGATAAACTTTTTACTAACCTCCTGATATTCCAAGTATAATACTTGGAATATTGAAATTATTAGCTACATTGCTGTGAAGTTCTTTTCATTAAGAAAGATTTCATACCATTTACAACCCTCTGTTTAAGGTTCGGTTCAACGGCGGAAGAGAGAGCAGAGCAAGATGTGGCATGTCGGCGTCAATACGAGACGACGATGTCGGAATGGTTGTGTGTAGAGGCCATTGTACGCCAAAGAGACCGGGAAGCTACTGCGGCGTCTATAGCGCGGCTTACAGAGGCTTCGGGCAAGGCGAAACCGGTAGAAAACTCTGATACTATCGAGGTAAATTCCATTCATGCATCCTGTGAAATAACTTACACTGGACCGGTACCTAAGGCAATTTACAGTCGTTATTGCTAATAGTAGGTTGCAAAACTGGGATACCCTTAATTGTTGGATATATGTAGTTTAGTACGTACTTATTTGTAATGGGAATAGCCAACATAAACAAAGTTGTTATCAGATTCGATAAATTAAGTGAATAACTTTATTCAATAATCATAATCAATAATTTTAAACGACCTTTTTTGTTCTAGGTATTTGAAGACGATTGCAGTGTAATATCAGACAACCCGCCAATTGTCTCGCCGGAACCTAGCGAAAACGATCAAAAGAAACAGGAAGTGAAACCATTGCTGTCCCGAGCACCAAGTATAGATGAGGTGGAAAACATCGAAATGGATTCGGAAGAAAAAGATAAAGATGATGCAAAGATTAACGGTGAGACTGAGATGGGTGATAGTAGGGATATAGATATAGACAGTCTGAAAGACTTAGATGACGATGATGAATTACATATTAAGAGTGTTATCGAAAATCCTGATATGAGAAGAGAAAGTAAGCGGAAATTAAAAGGCTAGCTGAAGGAATAGTTCAAAGAGGCGATGGAAGGGGACTTCTTTGCAGTGTAGACAGTGCGAATGTAAACCTTAATGGTAACGACTTCAAGACATCATTAGATGACTATCAAGCCCAGCACAGTCCCCACCAACAACACACAAGTGTTATTATTACGAATCCTTCAGTAGATTTAGCTGCTGGTGGATCTCCTGCTTCTGGGGGAACTACAGGTACTTAGTTAATCATACCAATTGAATTGCTATCATAATTTACATATTTTTTAAAAACTGAATGATAATTTAAAGGTCCTTTAAACCTTTATTTGAATTTATCATTCAGATCCTCCATTCTGACGTTTTTTTGTTATATGTGATGATGTCACCTATTTATTTTTTAGCTAACGTAAGCCAGCACGTAGTCCTCTGGGTGTTGTACGTGAGGAATCTCATTCTGCGGGTGCGTCGTTTGACACATTGGAGCCTGCGGGAGACCAAAGGCCCGAGGCTCGGTCTAACTGCGTATCTCCTGCCAGCTCTAATGGTGGAGTATACTCGGTATGTTATTTTTTTATTAATCATTGAACAAAACAGTGGCAAGAAAAGCAGTTTTTTAGAAATGTTTTTATTTTTTCAGAATGAATTAGTCGAAAGCTTCGCATTGAATCTACACCGTATCGAAAAAGACGTTCAGCGTTGTGACAGAAACTATCCATTCTTCACCGATGAAAATCTTGACAAGCTGAGAAATATTATGTGCACGTATGTAACAATTTGTAAGATATGCAAGCAATTAAAAAATGTGTCTTTTTTATAATACATTTTTTTAATAATACACAATACTAATACAAACATTAAAATAAACTTTTTTACTAACTTGTGTTACAAACATAAAATAGCTAATTATAAAATTTCGCTACCATTTCAATATGTTACATTTACAATATCTTCGAAAAAATCCTGAAGCTAGTCGTTGGCGGCTTTCATTACAAATTTTCTCTTCATGTAGGTACGTATGGGAGCATCTGGACATGGGATATATGCAGGGCATGTGCGACCTGGCTGCACCGTTGTTAGTGACCATGCGTGAAGAGGCCGCGGCGCATGCGCTGTTCGCACGGCTCATGCAGCGAGCCAGCGATAACTTCCCTTCAGGCCAGGCCATGGATGCTCATTTTGCGGATATGAGGTGGGTTTAAACTTTAGTAACTTACTGCTATACATATTGAATGTGATTTAATTTTATTTGCGTTACGTAGTTAACATCATATGTAATTTATTACTTCACCGAGTTATCCCTGATCATTTCATTAAAGTTTATATGAACGTTACTCGTAAAGATTAATGATAAATATATGCTGATGACACATGAAGGACATGACGCTAGTGCATTAGCTGAAATATTTGTGTGCTTAGGATAGACATATATTATTCCTCAGTAAATCTCGTAAAGAAATATAGGTATTTCTGTAGGGATTAATTCGTTTATAAATTACAAATATGTTTTTATTACTCGGTTATAAATTAAAAATTTGTTTTGAATAAAAATACTTGCAAAATGGTAAATCTAAGCGCTTAAAGCACAACCTAGGCGTGAAGTTTTTAACGCTTTGTTTCTGCTTTCAGATCTCTAATACAAATCCTCGACTGTGAGTTATACGAACTGATGCATGCTCACGGAGATTACACGCACTTCTACTTCTGTTACCGCTGGTTCCTGCTAGATTTTAAGCGGGAACTTCTTTATCAGGATGTAAGTATTAAGAGATACCTACGTTGCAGGGCATTGGAGTCTATTTAAATTTGACGACCCATTTGATGTTGCGGTTGAGACGTCGACTGCAACACCAAGGGTTCCAGGTTCCATCACCGGGTAGTACAAACATTTGTGTGCATGAACATGTCTGTTTGTATTGGTCTGGGTGTTTTTTATGTATAATATTTACAAAAAAAAATATTTAAGTATGTTTATCCGTTGTTTAGGACCCATAATAATACTTCACGCTTAACTTGGGGCTAGATAGCGCTGTGTGAATGTCAGTGGTGATTAATTATTATTTTATTTATTTATTATTGTGGGTACCTTTCATATTTCCGTATAATCCATATAAATTTAACACGGTCCTTATATTTCAGGTGTTTGCGGCATGGGAGCTGATATGGGCAGCAAGACACGTTGCCTCTGAGCACATGGTGTTATTTATAGCCCTAGCGCTGCTCGAGACTTACCGGGACGTCATCCTAGCTAATACGATGGACTTCACTGATATCATCAAATTCTTCAATGGTAATTTCTAATTTTATTGTACCTACGTGAAAATCAATGGGGAAGGCCTTCACTCAGCAGTGGACATATAAGGCTGTAATGATGATGGTTATTTTTGAGGTTGTAATCTTATTTATACAGTAGCTGTCTGTGTTAATCATTTTAATAAGACTTAGTGTTGATCACATTCATACATTATGTAAATACCTCCCAAAGATGTCATTAACTCTATTGCACAAAAAAAAAATAAACACAATACACGGAGGAACATAACAGTTGTACAATTAAGGCCTTATCGCTATAAAGCAATCTTTTCCAGACAACTTTCATGAGAGAAAATAAATAAAAATTGTGGAAAAAATAGTCAAATATTGTGCAAGAACGAAGTATGTATCCGATAGTGACACTATATGCCGAGTAAAGTCTTGGATTCTGAACAGGACCATCCACAGACGTCCGAATATACAATTAGACTGGACGAGCCGCCAAGTTTATAGGCAGTCCCGGTGTCGCAATTTCTTTTCGGTTCTTACCTGTGATAAGTTATTCTATTACTTGGTAAATTTACTGATTCATTGCGATGATGGCATGTTACAATTGCACAGGATAGCATTTTGGAAAAAAACGGTAATTTCTTCTAATATTTGTGCGTCTTGACTCGTCCCACAGAGCGTAAACTGGCAGCCAGTGTATGCTCGTTGAGTTTACATTTGTCGCACTTAAAACGCGGCTCGCCCCATCTCTTGTATCGGGAAATCTGTGGGACCATCGTATGAGTGGTTCACCGCCATGATTGCAACAGAAAATTTGTGATTTCTGACAGGGTTTCTTCCCGTCTGCGGCAGTAAAATGGCTGCCGCGTGCAACCCTAAACAGAATGTAATATTACGAACTTCGCACATAGGTATTTATAAGATAAGTCATCAAAATAGATTGTTTGTTACAGAAATGGCCGAGCGTCACGATGCTTCCGCTGTTCTATCTCTCGCCAGAGACCTTGTGCTGCAAGTGCAGACCCTCATAGAGAATAAATAAGGTTCAAATTACAATACATATTTATAATTATAAATGATCGTTATAAACCCAGTTTATATACTACGTGTTATGTATGACATTGTCGTTGGACAAATTATCTAGAGGTTAGAGTGTATTATTTAGATATTTTTTCAATATACAAGTTCCTTGACGAGGTGACGCACTTTTTAAATGTTCATTTCACAATCATATATAAAATAAATATATATATTTCAATGGAAATTTTATTAAAGTAGGATCGTATGAGTCTACCTCAAAAATATTGCATCATTTTTAAACTAATCGTAAATAGTATACTTATAAATTTTAAGCATCAAAAAAAGAAAAGCATCAAGTTTGTTATTGTCATTAATATTTTAATATGTTTTAGAACGGAACGAAAAATTTTCGGCTCTAAGATTTAAAGAAAATGCTTTTTATATCAACAAAAGATGGTTGATGTTCACTTATGCAATCTAAAAATATACTATTTAATAACCTGGGTATAAACCACAGATTAAATAATATATACTAGTATAAACGAATCCTCGCACTCCGCCAAGAATAAAGATGCATGGCGACACATCACGAGAGTGACCATACCACAAACACTGAACGAGTCATAACCACGACCACTCTGACAGCAGTGTACGACAGAGAAAAAGAATAACCTGAGAATTATGATAGCAATATTTTTGAAGTGGATATTATATCTATATTATAGCAGATCAATGTGCTAAATACATAACAATAAATTATAATTGGAAGACTATCGTAATTATACCTAAATGTTTACTGTACAGTCGAGCACACGTTGATATTTTTATTTTGAAATTATAGGTATGTACATGTAATAGATGTTCTAAAATAGCTAAATTATAAAATTAGTGCTCGATTGTGCTTAGTTATAATTGTACAGAAAGAAATTTATGATTTTTATTGGGCATGAGAAATCAATTATTTCAAGTATGTACGATGCGTTGGTCCCCCAAGGGCCGAGGTCGGAATTTGTTTGGGGATCAAATCGAGACTTCATTTTTTGGGAACTGAGGGTCCGAAAATAGTCGAAAACCAGAAAACCCGAAGTTATCTGACTAGATTGATTTCGAGAAACCTGTACAAGGAGCAGTTTTCATAACATTTGATTTGATTTATTAATATATGTAGCTAAATATTTACAAGTTAACAATACATACTTTAAGATAAACTTACGAGAAAGAAAAAAATATATAATCATAGTATATGTGAGTAATGTAAAGTTTTTACACACATTTTTAAATGAATAAATTACAATGCACACAAAGAATAGCATATTTTTAAAATATATGAGTAAAATACACTTGTAGGTCACTATTATTTATGGCTTACTATCTGTATCTATTAATTAAATATATTTTAAAAATGTTTATTGATAATATCAGATATTATATTTTATTGCATTCAATGATAAATACTGTCTACATCATATCGGAGATCAAAAATTAAAGCAGGGACTACAAATTAACTTAAAATTAAAACGTTTCGAAACTAATATTATATGAACTTTGCAAAAAAGATGCATGATTGTGTATTATGAAATATTTTGAAGAAAATGCAAATATAAATGCCTAAAAAAAGGTCTTAAAAAATTTCAGTACGTTTTATTTTTGAAGTACTTTCCTTATTATATTTTTTTTTGAATTTAAATACGAAATATTCTGAAAGAAATATATAATTAAATTTGCAATGAATTCACATACCAATGATATGTACACTGAGTCTCGATACGTTTTAATTTCGTAACGTTAACAATATTTATGCAAAGGACCTTGAATCTTGACATATCTTAACAAACATACAGGTCTGGCGTAATACGATGTATTTAATCTAGAATATACCTATATTTTTTAGAATTGGTTCGTTATTGATCTTTATTCAAAACTCTGTATATTGATATCGATTAGCTTAATAACTGAGTTTGTTTTTATCTCACTTAACTATGCTCTCATCTTCATCCTCTATACTTCCCCCCGTGCCTTGTCTGAAATAAAGTTAATTTACTTATATTTATCATATAAAACATATTTTATATTTAATATATTTTATTAATATAATATAAATAATTCAAATATCACAAAAATATTTAGGTATATTTTATTTCTATACATATATAGGTATATATTGTAATCAACGCAATTGAAACAGTTGATAGTAAAATTACCTTATAGTATAAACATTCAATAGTATTTCAATGAAACTATTTATATAATGTCTGTTAAATGTTAATTACGGCGTACTTTTGCCAAATTATTAGTTAAAGATTATTGGTTTCATATAATTTGAAACACGAATTGATGTCAATTTTGTTGATTCTATTGTGAAGTCAGTGCTAGGAAACAAATTTAAATTATACCAAAAAAATCAAATCAAAAGTATATCAGAGAACCGACCTTGTTCTTGTAAGGTACAGACTCGACTGCGAATCTGTTACTATGTTTAATATGATTATTTATCCTTAAAAGATGTTATTATGTACGCTTCTTGTATTTCGTCCATGGCAGAAAAAGTTAATGTAGTTATTTATGCGAGGATTATTATGGGAATAATTATAAAGCTATATTTTTTAAAGTATTATAACTTTAGCGCTTCCGTTGTGCTATCGAATATTCAAATGGAATTAGGCTTACGTATTGTTTCTTTATTTGTTCAAAATGTTTTAGTTACGATTCAATGTAATTTTCCAAATAACATACTTATTAAATGTTAAACTTTATTGCGTATAAGCACATACTAATGTTATTACTCGAAATAAAAAGTTAATTTTATTAGGTTACAAAATATTTTATCTTAGTGTAATTAATTGTTAAGGCTTTAAATATTTCTTGTGCTACAGTGATTCTTCGATGTCCATATACTTCGATATTGTGATTGTCATACGCTTATTTATTAGAACCTTCCTTCAGACAGGCCTAAGAATAACTAAGCGAAGCTTTACACGATCCCGTAATGTGTTATAAACACGTAGATATTGGTGTGTCAAAATATTAGAGTAATAAAACTTATTCTTTATAATGTCGATAATAATTGCGTTTCTACAATAAATGTTCCTACCTTGTGTAATGAAATATTGAACATTTCAGAACCGCACTCATTAAATTATGAAATAAATTATTTACCAAAAAAACGTTTATGTACAGTCTTAACTTATCGTGTGTATTTAGTATATAGACAAAGCAGCTGGATTGATGACAGTTAAAATATTTATTAATGCCTTATAAAAGAAATCCATATCGACAGAAAAGAGATCCTTTATTACAAAAAAAAGGATTGATGATTCCTAATATTTATTATTTATTTACTCAATAAGTATATCAGGAAAATTATATGCATATTTTATAAATTTAACTTGGGGTTTTATTGTATTTCAAATGATATGGCGTCTTAATAAGTTATATTTTTAAATGATAGTCTAATTTCATTATCTAAAGGCGAAACATAGATTTGTTTATACATAAGTACCTACCTTAAAATGATTAATTCCTCAGAAATCTTCCTTTATTATTCGGTAGAAAAATGTTCTAACAAAGATATTGTATTGTGAAATTTTACAACTATTCTTCATATTTACTAAGAATCGGATAAGTATCTACCTATGAATCAGTTTACGCAATAAATTAAGTTTCAAAGACTCAATATAAATACCTACATCTGATAGAAATCTTATTCGATGAATACTCTTCACAATTATCTACTTGGTATCCATGGTGAATAATATTTGTAAAATTAAGTTCAGCAATCTATTATCAACTTTAAGGCGAGATGACAAAGTATAAAATGTGATGACGACTTTGTAAGTAACTGTTTGCTATGAAAAAAAATGATCACGACTTGTAGTCATGCTACGATGTTGTTTGTTAGGATAGAGCTGCTAGCTGCCAGTCAACTTTTTACTAGTGTTTTATTTGTTAAGTTCAGTGTCGTGCTAAACTTTATATATCTATTCGATAAAATTGCATAAACATATTATGTTAAACTACAAGGTTATATAAAACGATGATAAATTCACAGTTTACCTTAATATTGTACATTATACAAAATCTCAGAAGATAAAGGTAAAACAAAAAAAACAAAATAATAATAAATTAACTTCTTTGATACGAAAAAAATTCATCATCAGCTTATTAAACGTCCCCACCGAGGGGCACGAGCCTAGCCGTATAGGGTGGATTAGGTCTTAGTCGTACACGCGGGCTCAGTGCGGATTGGACGACTTCACACACAGCCTCCGAATCTCTTCGCAGGCGAGCATGAAGGTTTCCTCACGATGTTTTCCTTCACCGTAAGAACGTCGGATATCGTACATATATTTTCGAAAATTCGAAAACACATTGGTACGTGTCGGGATTTGAACCTCAGCCCTCCCGGTAGGAAGGCGACAATTCACACCATTGAGCCACCGACGCTCTTCAAACGAAAAAATGTATATGATACAAAAAAATTACATACGCATAATCTTTGATAATGACGACAAAATACTTAAAAAACTGTTCTCAATACACTGATCCTATATAATAAATAAATAAAATACCTTTCAATTATTCATCTTCATTTGTTTCTAAATCAAAAAAATATCATAGTCACACAAAAAGTCCAAATCTAGAAATGGATCCATGAACAGAATTAAAGTTTTCCATAGAAACTCTCATGAGTGGTAAAAATACATGAAAGAATTTCCAGTTTTTTATTTTATAGGAAACAAGAGCATATCTGGTATTTCAGGTATTTCAGGAGTACCGATTGAGAGGGAAAATAAAAATCAAAGGGTAAACGTAGTTTCCTCCAGTAACTCACCACTCGGTGAAAAACAATGCATCTAGCAGAACTTTAAAAGTGTGTTGTATTGCTCAACCGAGTCACTGACGCTAATCCAGGCTTAACATAAATGTATTGTTGGATATTTAAAGACGTCAAAACGACCGTAAAACTAGTTGTTGTGATGCTACGAAGATTGAAACATAAAAAAGACTCATTACAGTAATTCTCTTTTTTATAACCTTGTATGTAGCGGTAAAGATAATATCTTATGTAAATTACTTCTTTAGTCATTACAATCTTGAAGGTGAGAATAACGTCACGTTTTTTAACTACTAGTATTTTATGTTAGGTTAGTGACAAATTTATATGTTTTATTTTCTACGCATCTTTATTTGCCTATTGACATAGTTACCTAACTTGATAGCCAACAGCATCTATATATATCATGTACAACATGTCGCATAAATACTTTAGATAATGTTCATGTATAATTGTGGTCGAATTTTCCCCATACATATGTCCGTATTTTTTTTCATGTTTCCTACGTAAAATTGCTTTCGAAGTCCATTGGTTGATGTTGTGATTAAGTTCTATTGAGTTTTACAGATATTTTTTGGTGTTTATGCTTTAAACCCTTTTCTACATCGAAATTTTAGAAATATCCCAGAGCTGCGTGTGGAATAATTTTAATATATTAGGTACTTAGAGGATTTTACTTTTAAATACGTTCTCTGGCAGAGAGTACCTAGTTCTACCAAATAAATGTGTATTTTAATTTATTTTTCCCAAACGTATGATCTTAAAGTTAATATTGTAGTTTAATGTCGCAGAATAAGTATGTAAGACTACGTATATAGCAGACAATTATTTTTGTGAAAATCATCTTGTCATTAAAGTATGTTTCCATTTTATATTGTGTTTATTTATTATCCCAAACCAATAATTTAATATTTTAATAAAATAAATGACTTATAAAGTTATAAATGTATGAAGATAAAAAATTTTCAGATGTAGATAGGTAGGTACTAGTTGGATACCTATAGGCATTTTCTCCAAATTAGAACGGATCATTCAATTTCATAAATAAAAAACTATAATAATTAGGCTTAAAACAAATTTATAATAACTTAAAATTATTATAAGTTACATGTTCATTAACTCTATTCGGTGACTGTACATACATTATAAATAAAGGTTTACAGGGCATTTATACTATCTAAGAGGTATTACTTCAATAGGAACATAGTTAAAATACAACAATAAAGATTTATCTCTTGAATAAATTCACCTTATTTCAAAAATAATAATTGATCTTGAAATTCAAATTTGCGTTACAGTTAAACAGCATTTTAATAATAAATTTAAACGTTAGTAAAAAACCATATTTTTATATAAATATACAGTAAAATATCTAGTTTAGTAGTAGTTTGTAAAAGTTACATTATTGAATGGGTTGTCCTGATTGTTTCCTTACTAATAAAGCAGTTACTATTTCATAAAACTCCGCTTGTAATGCCATGTAATAAAACGTTTGTCTTTGAAAATTTTCTGACTACCACATCTTTCAGTAATCGGGTGAAAATATTCACTAAATGTGCAATACTAAATTGGTCTAGTAGGTAAACTTCCAGGGCGAACATTAATTTGCACAAACCAAAAAGCCTAGTCTTTATAAGCCTGATATAACTCAGCACACTTCATACTAAACTTGAATAGTGATTCCATTTAAACTTTGAGACTCATTACGACCTTAACCTATATAAATATAATCATAATCTTTAGAATTATTCTAGTAAGCGCTGCTTAGCGCTTATATATTACTGGGTACAAGAGACCTAAAATCTTTCGCCTCGGGTCACGAGCGCAGGGTACTAAATTATACTTGTTATCTACAGACGTCGGTTTTTATCAAAACCATCACCTGATAGTGAATAAGTCATCCAGTTAACTATAATAATATAACTACTTTATACAAATCTTTATATGAGAGGGATTTGCAACGTACTCCTGACAAATAAAAAAAATAGCTGCAATCAATGTTCTTCAAGCTCGTTAAATAATCCTTATGAATCACGTAGTTAAAATTATACTTTTATAGTCAGGATTTCCGAAACGACTGTATCAAATATGTATACGACCGTATCACCGTCTGCGAGGGTTAGAGTTATGCATTCGTAGCATTTCCTCTTATTAAGTCTTTAACGTTTTGCGAAATTTCTTTTAAGTCTAATAAATCTTTGGCACAGCTGGGATAAGGAGAGTAATGACTCCAATGCTGTATTTCCTGGAAGAGCGCATCGCCAGGACATTCCGTGTCGCGTACTTGCCGATGGCCGACCAGTTTGTAGTCGGGTTTTATGTAACCAAGTTCAACCTCCAGCTGCTATTAGTGATTTCGCCGTTTTCAGCTGATCCGCTGGAGGAAGCTCGCCTGAAAAAAGCACATGATAAGGTGTTAAAATCTACTTAGTTCATTAATGTGAGTAGAAAAACTCAATTTTTATTGCTCTTTACGTTTACATAGGTACAGTGGTTTGACCAAAACATTTAAGACCCGTGAACCAAAAAGTTTTGATACCTTTGATAATCTTTCACAATATTCACCGTTAAGAGTGTTTTTTTAATCGACTAAGCTTGGACCACCGGGCACGATCGGTAACCTAACGGGCTTCTGGCTGCTCACTATTTTTGTTATTAAAATTTTCAAAACAATATCCTTATAGAATTTGCTTCCTAACCTATCACAGTGCACTGATGGACATAGAACTCCACCATTTTGAGCCAGTTGTCTTTCGCTTTTCTTATTCAACCTAGAGGTTAGACTGGAATGCTGCTGGAGGGAGGCACCATACGCATGTAGACGGTCCATTAGGACGAGGCACATTCACGCTTTGCAAGATGATGCTTTCACTTTAGAACTCGTCGGCTCTAGCTATCGGTCATGTGCCATAAGGTACAGCCCACAGTTGTTTCAAATTGCTAATCTAGCGTGTTTTATCAGTAACTTTGAATCTCTCTTCAAAATGATAAATCATTAAAATAATTTCATCTCTAAATATGGACAGAACTCCAGAATATTTTCGGATAAACCCAAAGTTGGATGAATAAATTATTCAAAATAGAAATGAGTAATCAAGGATCTTTTTTCGAGGTAGCATCATGTCTGTGTAATAGCCTGAATAGCTCCCGAAAACTAATTAATAACAAATACTTACTTGTCCAGTCTCCAATAAGGCAGATCCCTATGCTAACCGTGTTGAAGTGCAGCGCATGTGCACCAAGGACAGTCCAGCCGCGGCCTTCGTATGCTGAACCGTCGCTGCCTACTGCGAAACTGTAAACAAATACATAGTTAGCAATTAAGCAGATGGTGGGAAACGTCAAGATTCGGCATGTATGGATGTGGGCCGGGTTACCACGGGGCCGGGATATCACGCTCTCACAGAAAACTAGCATAAAGTGGGCGTTGGGTTTCATCGAGTAATTGAGGTCCAGAATTACCCCTTTTTTAAAATAAAGATTTCTATTGTTCCTCTTTCTGCTACGTATACGTTTAAAAATTATTCATTAATGTTTATATCTACGACAAATTAGGTGAGATGTTCTCTGTTAGACTGCGTTGGCTTGGACACAAATAATGAAGTCGGAACAGGCAGTGGTGAGAGCGTAGCTGGCTGGGAAGCGTCTTGTAGTTCGTCTCAGATAGATCAAGCGAAAAGTGATCTTGGTCATCTACAGACGTGTGAGTGTGAGTGCAAAAACTCGTGACGGAGATCAATAACCATTTCGGGTCGTTTACCACCGCTTTAAGTAGTATGTAGAAGAATTAAGTATTCACTTACTTATATCCGATATCCCACCAGCCCCTATCCTCCATATGGTAGTTCTGTATCTCCCGCATTGCCAGTTTACACTGAGTTCCTGACCGACAAGCTGGCGGAGAGTACGAGTGGTGGATCACCACGTACGGTACAGGGTTTGAAAGAGGATCCGTCAGGGTCGGCTTCCTTGCGTTCCACTCCGAACGGGAAACAAACGGGAAGTTGTAGGAGACGACTTCGTTGTCAGTTGGAGCTTGTTCTGCAACAAATGGTATGATTGATTGACTGCTTTCACTCAAAATTTCCGGGTATAAGAGTCGTAACATCCCTCGTTGACGAGGCGTGGGGCGGAATTGTACAAAAATGGATAATTACTTTATACAGTTCTTTTAGTACTGCTCTGTCATGTCAGGCTTAATTTATTAATCTATCGTATTAATAACACAAAAACGTTCATGATATAAAATAATCTCTTGAGTTTAATATTATTATTGTGTTAGAATGGGAAATGTTAAAGGTCTTCCACTTTGACCCCTAGAATTTAATTTTTAATTTTTTTAATCGGTATTATTTGCACAATCTAAAATTTCATCGGTAACAATAGTTTTTACTAATCCCAGTAATAGAAAAACTATTAATATAGAAGCATTTTTTCGATAATATTGAACCTTACTGTCAAATTGACTATAGAAACTATCGATAGTATGAATACTATTGCTTCTGATTATTGCCAAATCTATCCATAATACTGATAATAATAAAACTGTCGATAGGCCTATCGATAGTATTGCTTTAGCCCAACTATGAATAGACTATGACAGTAGACTATCGGGGGCAACATTGTGTCGCTACCACTATTTAGACGAAGTGCTATTCACTTCTGTGTGTCGAGATTGCAGTGTAGCTAGTAAAACCGGGTAAAAGAGACCTAACATCTGTTAAACATCCGTAACCCGAGAGCCATATTATTAATGATAGTGATTTCGCCTTAACGGGTTTCCTAACAAATGCCTCTAGCCACAGAATCATTTATTTATTTATTCCTTATTCGTTTATCGTGTCAGGCTCTTCAATCCTGTCAGACAATTGAATAATTATATTTAAATAACATCAGTGCATCACTCTTCAATCATATCCGTTATGTTTGTAAGCTTAGTGATAATGTTTAAGTGTAAAGAAATGATATAGACGCTTTAGAAAAGTATTCTATAAACCAAAACAATTTATACACAGAGCTTACAAAACATGAAATAAATATACCGAATTCATAAAAAAATGTAATTACCTGCCACAAACGTAGGGAGTCCCAAAGCGACACTCATGATGTTTGTCAATGCGAACACAGCCACAATCATGACGTTTTATATCGGAGGTTATCGAACTGAAACAATATAAAGGTATTTAAAAGCTTTTTTTGTTTTTAGAAAGGGCAACACATGTGACTAATGAAAACTACGACGCACACTGTATGAGAATCATTGATAATGCAGAATCTTATCATTTTATCGATCGTACAGACCCTTATCTGTAATTATTTAATCGGTTTCATTGTGCGCGAAATTAACTGTAGTGTGATACCTAAGTACAATTACAATGTCAGTTGTTTTAATTATGTGAAGTATATTCCTAAGGTAACTCCTGTTATACTGTTTTAATATGGCGAGCTAACGTACATTAAACGTAAAAATTTTCGTTAAAAGTTACTACTTTTTGGGAGGTTCCTATATTGTAACGATCATACAAGTGACAGCCTGATCGGTTTAACAATAATAGCAGTTACTAAACTTTTTTATTTGACGGTTATGATTGGGAACATTCCAGTTGAGTCTTCTATCGATCTATAGACATGATGCATTTTTTTTTTAAAGTTGTGGTTTAAATAAAGGCTGTTGAAAACGCTGTCCACGATGTTGCAATCAAAGGTAAATTAAATAATAAAATAGATGTTTAGTTGTACCGTTTGTATTTTAGAAGAAGAAGTTGAAGTAAAATAATAAAAAACAAACAAACAACAATAAATATAAAAGAAGAAAAAATTGAAAGGAAATTCAAATGTTATAGGAGGTCGAAACGGCTTTGACAAACGCGATCAACTCCCATTCACAGAAATCCATTGGGAAAGGTCGGACCGTTAAATGAAAATAGACTCTTTTCGCTTATGTCACCAGGCCCATATCACACTGGTTCAATAAATCAACTCGATCAATAAATATGAATTAAAAAAATAAGAATTGATAGATTGAGCAAGTCGGATGATAAATACGTTTAGAAAGAATGATAAAGAATCAATGAAAATGTATCGATACATGTTATCGTAGGGTCAAACGTGTCCCATATTAAGAAATGCGTCTTCATTGCAGCAAATTGAAATATCGTTAATTGATTGTTTAAATTAATTTCAATAAAGTTCGAACTGGAAAATTTAAAAAAGGGCAATGTTATGAATATGTATTTAATGGGGGAGGCCAATGTCCAGCAGTGGACTGCGATAGGTTAAATAGTAGTAGTATAGTATGAAAACAAAAGAAACAGGTAGGTAAACAAGACATCAGTAAATCACTTCACAGATAAAATTGTGTAGTAACTGAATAATATTGATAGTATTATTGAAAGGAACTGATGATGAAATATTTTACTAGTATCTAACCAATATATTACATGATTGCATGGTCATAGATCGACTGTCTACTTATTTGCAAACTTATTACATGAGTATTTGTTGACTTTAAAATTGATAGTGAGGTTTTATATTTAGGTACAAATACCTTAGTTATAAATAATTGCTAACAGTTGCCACGTTTGGGAGCTCATGGCAATTGACTCACAACTGCAAATTACAAGGTACTCAAACATTTATCTCTCTCTTCAACCTATCGCAGTCCACTGCTGGACATAGGTCTCCCCCATTTTGCGGCAGATATCCCGGTCCTCCACAAAACATTTGTTAAACTAAAAATCAGCATTAAGGACAACATTTATAAGTAAAGTATCAACAGCCTTCCTCACCTTTAAATATTATTTTATTTCTATTGTGCACAAAAATGTCACTGAAAAGGTAGGTATATAATGGTGACATAAGGATAATATAACCTGTGGTTCTATTACAAGATATCTAATAGACTATGAAAAATACTATAACATCTGCATTTAAGGTAATCTAGCATGCACTTATTTCCCAAGACTTTGGTCGACAAGAACTATCGCCTTTTCCCAAATAATGACAGACAAAATTAATCATATTGACTTACATTACAATCAGTCTTGCTTAACAAGACTATCACTAGCACAGGAATCCAAAACAAGTCACAAATAAACTGCAGCAAAGCCTGCGCCTCGAAGTTTATAGCTTACAGAGTGAATTATACTAACATCTCTGCAATTGTATACAAGTTATATATAGGAATCCACTCGCGGAAGGGAATCCCCTTGTGTTTATAAATCAGCTTAAGAAGTGGCGAAAGCGAAACGTTATAAAAACATTCGGGTTAACTGGTTCTTTAATGATCATATAGCGAGGATCTTTAAGAAAAAAAAACATATTTTAATTACAAAATTATGCTAAACGTCCTAGTTGAAATAAGAATAAGACTGGTTTGCTAACTATATTTTTGATTTAAAAATATATTTAAATTACTCGTGTATTTGCTGTTCTATTTTTATTTATCTACTGTTATTTATAGTTCTTAATTTATTATATTATAATGGTTATTACTTGCAGAAATTAGACTATGATGATGTAAAAACAAATGGTTTTTACATCATCTTCATTCATCATCACATTTTCTCAAATTGTAATGTCCCACTGCAGGGACCGGCCTTTCCACGCAGCATCCTATGGAGAAATTTTGACGTAAACAACAGTACGGATTGGTGGGTGTTCATAGCTACCATTCTAAGATAGTAACCGGACTAACGGCCTAATTAGCCTTCGAAGAATGTAAGGACAAAATATACGGGTTGCTAGTATTTTTATATTTATTTTCGTGCAACATCTGCACAAAGTCTCTTTCTGAGATAAAAAAAAATCATAGGTGCAATTTTTCAAAAACTGTTTATAATTTTAACATGAGAACCATTATTTAAGGAGCATAAAGGTTGCCAACCTAAAAAAAGATAGGGAAAAAGGCCGTGGGAATGGGCCGTTGTGCCAATCTATTCGTGCCGCAACATGGTCATACTTGAAAACGAATCAAACAGCACACCTGATAATTGCAGGGTTTTCTCTTCCACCATCATCATCAGCCTATAAGGCCCAATATGTAGGGCACAGGCCTTCCCGAACAGCATAGCTATTGGTAGATTGGGCCGTATCCCACCACAAGGGCAAGGGTAGGGCAAGTAGGGTGTATCCTACGATAGGATACACCTACTTTCCTTCATCGGGCCCATATAAAATGTTTAATATTTGTATAAGTTTTCACAAATTTTAAATACTGGTTCTCATGTTAAAATGTTAAACTGATTTTGCAAAATAGCACCAATAATTTGTTAGTTTTTTTAGTTCGATACCAGGACAGTACAAACAAATTGTGTGCATGAACATTGTTTGTTTGTATTGGTCTGGGTGTTTTCTATGCATAATATGTATGTATTTCCGTATGTTTATCCGTTGTTTAGTATCCATATTACAGGCTTATGCTTAGTTTGGGGCTGGATGGCGCTGTGTGAATATCAGTGGATATTTATTTATTTAATGTCGTAATGAAACTAGGAAAGATCGCACATCGTTATATATACCCGTGGGATTCGAACTCACGGCCACGCAGCCGAATGCTGTCCCCACTAGACCACAGAGGCAGTTTTCGCCCACCAATTGGTTATTTGACACCACTAATCGTTGACGCACTTTTTATGAACTGTCAGAAAGGAACGTTTCCATGTATTTTGTATGAGATTATTGATACGTGACGTCATTGCTCACTTACATCAATTGACCTAATATTTATTGGTTTCAGTGTATTTAAAAATACAATATTGCAAATAAACAAAAGTGATCAATGAAACGACATGTAAAATAAAGTGCACTTTTATGAAAATAAGGTTTGGTATTTTATTGCGAATGGTGGAGAATACCGAATTACTCCTAAAAGGATAACACTAATATGGTTAATTTGTGTCACATAGGTAGGTAGAGCGTCGGTGGCTCAGTGGTGTGGACTGTCGCCTTCCTACCGGGAGGGCTGAAGTTCAAATCCTGACACGTACCAATGTATTTACGAATTTTCGAAAATATGTACGTTATCCGACGCTCTTACGGTGAAGAAAACATCGTGAGGAAACCTTCATGCACGCCTGCGAAGAGATTCGAAAGTTGTGTGTGAAGTCGTCCAATCCGCACTGGGCCCGCGTGGACGACTAAGGCCTAATCACCCTATACGGGTAGGCTCGTGCCCCTCGGTGGGGACGTTTAATGAGCTGATGATGATGATGATGATGATGATGTGTCACATAGGTATAATAATCAAATAAATATAAATATCCACTGACATTGATACAGCGCCATCTAGCCCCAAACTAAGCATTATCCTGAAATATGGGTACGAAACAGCGGATATTATACTTTATTTTTACATTTGTCATAAACTGCATTTCGAGAACACCAATTATTTATAAAACACTAAACTATGTGTTGCAAATATCGTAATGAGAGTATAAGGTCAAATTATACATAAATACAAATTTAGCCTTTACTTTTTGCTAGAACACAGTGATATACATTATTTTATCATATAAATGGTAATTACAGTAATTTATACTTACGCACGTAAATGGAATACTGTTTTTCTAAAAAAAAGCTATCAGCAATTCTAATTATTTAGGCATCGTTATTTTTTCCATTACGTAGCCTACAACATCGCTGGATAGCAGATGCCTTCTCTCTTAGTTCCTACTTGTGTTCTAGGAACGTATAAGGTCCAGCCAAACAAATACTATAAGTAGGTTTCCTAAAAAGCTCA
>PQWD01002472.1:0-16983 GCA_019425675.1 Leucinodes orbonalis | reverse complement strand
AAAGCAAACGAGCCTACGACTTCTCGGTCTCCCTTCATCAAACTCTGACTAATCTTCAAAATCATTTCATAACGACGAAGATATCCGCAAACAAACATAAAAAAGCATATATACGGTAGAATAACCTCATTTTTGACAACCCCATCAACGGTTCCGGGTTCGATCCCCGGGCAGTACTAACATTTGTGTGCATGAACATGTCTGGGTGTTTTCTATGTATAATATGTATGTTTTTACAAAAAAAAAAAAAGTTTGTTTATCTAAAATATAGGCTTCACGCTTAACTTGGGAGACTAGGTGGCGCTGTGTGAATGTCAGTGGATATTGATTTATTTTTGAAGTCGGTTAAAAATTAGAATGACCTTACGTAGATACGTATGACATTATCAGTTGTGCACACAGATTTCCCAATAAAGGAGATGGGGCAAGCCGCGTTTTTAAGTGCGACAAATGTAAGCTCAACGAGCATACACTGGCTGCCAGTTTACGCTCTGTGAGACGAGTCAAGACTCACGAATATTAGAAGAAATTACCGTTTTCTCGAAACCTGGGCTGTTCTGGAGGCTCTGCAGCGATGCGGTATCGACTGGCGATATATCGAGGTGATGAAGTGTCTCTCCAACGCAGCGACGATGACCGTTCAGATCCAAGACCAGCGGACAAGACCCATCCAATTGCGTCGTGGTGTGAGACAGGGGGATGTAATATCCCCGAAACTGTTCACAAACGCATTGGAGGATGTCTTCAAGACCCTGGACTGGTCTGAACGAGGCGTCAACGTCAATGGAGAGTTTATTTCTCATCTTCGTTTTGCTGACGATATCGTCATCGTGGCAGAGTCATCGGAAGAGCTTGCGGAGATGCTGAACAGCCTAAATGAATCTTCCCGACGAGTTGGGCTTGGCATGAATTTGGACAAGACAAAAGTCATGTTCAACAGTCGTGTCATGCCACAACCGATATGCGTCGATGGCGTCCGTCTCGAGGTTGTGCAGGAGTATATCTGGGCCAAACCATCCAACTTGGCCGGCATAACTTCGAGAGGAGGCTAGTAGGAGGGTTCAGTTGGGCTGGGCGGCATTCGGTAAGCTACGTCATGTCTTAACGTCAACTATTCCGCAATGCTTAAAGACGAAAGTCTTTGAGCAATGCGTCCTACCCGTGCTAACATACGCAGCTGAGACATGGACACTGACTGCGGGATTGGTTCACAAGTTCAAAGTCACTCAACGCGCAATGGAGCGAGCTATGCTTGGAGTCTCTCTTAGGGATAAGATCAGAAATGATTTAATCCGTAAGAGAACTAAAGTTACCGACATAGCCCGCCGGATCAGCAAGTTGAAGTGGCAGTGGGCTGGTCACGTATGTCGCAGAACCGATGGCCGTTGGAGCAGACGAGTTCTGGAGTGGAGACCGCGTCTTGGCAAGCGTAGCGTAGGACGCCCTCCGGCCCGATGGACCGACGACTTGCGAAGGTCGCTGGTGGAGCTGGATGAGAAAAGCGGAGGACCGGGATATCTGGCGCAAAATGGGGGAGACCTATGTCCAGCAGTGGACTGCGATAGGTTGAAGAGAGACCGTTTTTTCCCAAAATGCCATCCTGGGCAATTGTATCATGCCATCATCGCAATGAATCAGTAAATTTACCAAGAAATATAATAACTTTTCACAGCTAAGAACCGAATAGAAATTGCGACACTGGGACTGCCTATAAACTTGGCGGCTTGTCCAGTCTAATTGTATATTCGGATGTCTGTGGTTGTGCATCACGTATTTACGTGACAGAACCAACGTCGCTTATCTATGCATGCAACTCCTTAATGATAATATTGGTTGCACAATTGATTTTTAATCGCCACGCTTTTAATGCTTATACACATAACTTAAGACAAAATCAACAAATAAGAATTATACACTAACCTCTCATTACATTTAATTTGGTACATTAAATGCCCATATGTTTAGAGCTGCAGTCTAGGATGTATATTTTGTTGATGAAACTTAAGACTGTAATATATATATATATATATATATATAACATAGGGAGGCAAACGAGCATGCGGTTCACCTGATGGAAAGTGTCACCGCCGCCCATGGACATTTGTATAGTTATAGTCTGTATCTTGTTTGGTGAGCCTCATATAAATAAATAAATTAATAAATTATAATATAAATAAACAAAATAAAGACACACATCCATATCATCATCAGCCTATATCAGCCCATAGCACTGGATTTAAACTCACGACCCCCAGTGTTCCCACCAAAAGATCACAGAGGCAGTCTCATACCAATTCAAAGTCCAGCAAGGATTACGCTTCTGTAAAAATTACTGCTCAGGAGCCATCTACGCTTGCCATTTGCCCGATGAAGCTGTAAAGGCCATCACCAGTAATCAGAAACAAGGTAAGGAATTGAAGATTTTTTAGTCAAATCGCGGGAGTCCATCTTGAATACATAAACACGCTGCGCACACGCATCATACCAAACTTGGTCACACACGATAAGCGAGCACCCACGGCGCTCGTACTCACTCATACATTAAAACTACATAGATATCTATAGACACTTTAATTGTACGTCGCAAGGTTGTCTACTTTGTTAATGACAAAACAACTGATATCCGCATGTAAAGGAATTTATAAATTTCTTCTTAGATTAACATTTACTAACTAGTTAGATGAAACAATCACGAAGAAACAGCAACCGAAAAATGACCGAGCCGCTTGACATCCCATCCCGTGCCCATCGCGTCGGTTGGTCAGAAATTTCATTCATAATCACGTCGCTCGCTACATGGCATAATAACAGTAGTGTGCTGTTGCTTTTTCATTTTGTACTCCTTCTATGACGCGATAGCGTCAAAATTTAATTCAATAATTTTACGATCTAAATATAAAAATAACTATGGTCGGCTAAAACCTAAAGCCTAAAAGTTTAGCCCCTCGGTGGGGACGTTTAATGAGCTGATTAAGATGATAAAATGAAAGGTAAATTTAAAAATTAATTATAACCGATTGAATAGCCTAACCAATATGTCATTTTGTCCTGTTTTCCTCTCTCCTATTATTTATATTACGCGTCCATAATTCTGGTCTCACATTTATGTAACATCAGTGTTGCCCCCTTAGCCCTTTTGTAGCTAGATCTAGCACTTTTTAGTATAGTGAACTCCTTTTCTAAACGATTTAGTCCGAAAAGAGCAATATAGTGAAAGAGCTATATTGCTCTTTTTCGGACTAAATCGTACAGTGTACAGTGAAAAGTCACTGTCTCAAAATATCACCAAATTAAGGAGTTTTTGTCATGCTAACCAGTACCTACTTTTTTGCTGTTTTATCGGTCATAATGACCTGGCTTCATGATATGATTATTTCAGCATTTTTAGAACAGAAAATCTTTTGACGTTGAACCTAGCCCTTCCAGCCCTTTTATTACAACTTCTCAAGAAGCCCTTTTCTAAAACTTGAGTGGCCACACTGTGTAACTTCCTCCCTCCTTTCATTTCCTTCGTCCTTGTACATTTTGTTTGGCAGAAATTTTTGAGTATACATGATTTGCATAATGCTTAAAGACGTATTGTGGGCGTCCAACCCGTACTAAGAGTAAGAATATATTTATTGTCTCTACATTTAACAAATAATAATTCAAAATAAAAAAAAATCAAGTATTTTGAGACAAAGGGAAGGAGCTCAGCTGAGTTTGCAACGAGAGCAATCCCGAGCATCGCTGTTTTTCAGCTACTCCCCTTACCCTCTGAGATGTTGTTGTTATTGTTACTAATAACTGAGACATGAACACTGGCCGACAAACACATTTTACCAAGATCTCGCATAAAACACGGTGTAGGTAGATATGCCTTAAAGCAAATAGCAGCACAAGCCATATTTAGCCTTATTTGCAAAACAAGTAACTCGTTTTTCCATATCGCCACTTAAAACTGTTTTCGGTCAAAATCGCCTCCATACATAGTTATAGACAATTTAGTAAATCGTCGCCTACATTCTAAAGCCGTGTTCAAAGTTGTCAAATTCAAGATAATATCATTTACTTTTTTCACTAGGTGTATAGATTCGATACTAAGTCGTCTAGGTACCTCCGCAGTGACAGATATATCGTCCCGGGAAATACCAGTTGTTTGCACTTCTGTGTTTCGGGTTGAGGACACTGTAGCTAGTAAAAATACCGGGCATAAGAGACCTAACATTTGTTGTTCGCGTGACGGCGCAGTTGCAGCCACTGGTGTAAAAAGTATAGATTCGTGATACGTCCACAAAACAATCGAAAAAAGTGTTCCGAATGCAGCGACAGCACACATACACATATTTCGAATGAGCGTACATTTACCTAAACAAAGAGCCTACACCTGTATTCTATTTGGCGGTTCGTTTTTGAGGCACGGGTGGCGTACCTACCTTTATACTTATATACAGAATATCATTAAGTGCAGCATTGATGGAGAATGAATAACTGTTTATCAGTGTTGGTCCAATCAAAAGGTTGAGATCCTGACTGTACACTTTTTAACATTTAAAAAAAAATAAGTTTCACAACTGTAACATTGTATCAACAGAACTATATTTACTTATATTTCTTATTTTTACCTACTATATAAGTAAGTAAGCTGGTAGAATAATAATTGTATATGAACAGACATTTACACGAAACCATTTAGTTCAGTTTCAGCGAATGGCTTGTTTCATGATAATTATATCACACTAACAGGCACAAATAGTGTCATGTTTATATTTATTTTTAGCTTCGCCAATAGATTTTGGGAGTTTTTAAATAAAGTTAGTAGCGTGTTATACTCCGTACTTGTTAATCCCATGACGACCCATTTGGGTGTAGCGGTTGAGAACGTCGATACTTCACATAGGTTTCGGTTTCGATCCCCGTGTAGTACAAACATTTGTGTGGATGAACATGTCTGCTTGTAATGGTCCTGGTGTTTTCTATATGTAATATGTGTGTCTTTAGAAAAAAAAACCATCGGTGAGGACGCTAGTTCAACAGTGGGTGTGATACTACCTAGCACGACCACGAATGACTATCTAAATTTCAATGTGTTACAAATTCATGAAAAAAAATGTACTTTTTGTACTCTAGGATTTAAAAATTACTCCATATTATTTGGTGTTATAACATAGTCCTGGTCGCTAGGCATAAGTACCTTCTTACCTTCACAGGCTAGTTAAAGCATGCACTTAACATCAACATCTGTAATCATTTACTATTCTCGCATACCGCCAAAGTTGTTGATGACAACTTACGCGGTTTTAGAATGTACCTAAACGTCGAGTTGCGCACGCGCCGCCCACGGGCGTTACCTTATACGGTCACGCGGCGCTTTGGAGTCGTGTACCCTTGAGTGGACTTTCAGTTAACATCCACATGGAGACCAGTCTCGTGTGCGTTACCCCAGATGAATAATAAATAAATAATAATCATCATCATTATCAGCTCCGCAAAGTCCCACCGAGGAGCACGAGTTTACCCGTAAGAGTTGTTTAGGCCTAGTCGTCCACGCGGGCCCAGTGCAGATTAGACGACTTCACGCACAACCTTTGAATCTCTTCGTAGGCGTGCTTCCGCACGATGTTTTCCTTCTTCGTAAGAGCGTCGAAACGTACATATAATTTCAGCACACAGCGCCATCTAGCCCCATAAACATACTTAGATATTTTTTAAATTCATACACAATATTATACATATAACACCCAGACCAATTACAAACAGACATGTGCATGCACACAAATGTTGTACTGCTCGAGGATCGTACCGTTAGTGTAGTAGCCAATGCCTTGACCATAACACACACATGGGTCGTCGAGATAAGTCTTTGTTCTAGGGGTCAATTTTGATTCATTGAGAATACAGCTACTGTGTTCTGTTGAAAATCTCCAGTGGCTGTTTGGAAAAGCAGAACAAAGAAATACTTACATGTATATTTTTTTGACAAAAACACAAAATTTTTCCCAAAACCTTGAGAACACATGAATCAACCGAACTGCATATTGTTCTGCCCGGGGGTAAGCGGGACCTTTAGTGAAACATAAAAACTTCAACCATTACACCAAAATGGTTTAAATTATTCAAACCTTCGACGGCCTGTGAGCTTCAACAAACCGGTGTTCTCGGCCTCGGCACCAAGTGCACACCACGTCATTATGCACTGTTGTAATGTTCTAGTAATTTAGGGTTTGCCATTTAGATTCTCGATACAGCTGCGCCTGCGCCCTTGAACCAGCCAAGCGTGTCTATTACTGCTTCAACCGTTATCAAAGTAGATAAATATCAACATTTTATGTTGTGTTCTCATTTATAGCATAGCCAAAAGAACTTCTTCTACGTTTAGAGCATGGATGGCAAAACATAATATAAAAATAAAAATGTCATTCAATTCAGGTCCTTACAGAACACTTATGAATGTCAATGAAGCTACACTGGTTCGGACTGTTCGTAATTACAAGAAATCGAAATCAGCAAGAAAGCTAGCTTCAGTAATAGCGTTGTCAGAAACTCTCATTAAATCCTGCTGAGACATCTGTTTCAAAGCAGGACACACATAAGATCATCGTCGACCATCATCGTCACGATCATCTAATTTGGTCAAATTATCCTTACTTTGATTTGTCAGTCTTGTCAGTCTTCGGACTCCTATTCCTATTGAGGACTTCAACTAAATCGGCCCAAAATCATTCGTTCAAAGGGAAACCAAGCCACTCATCAAGAAAGACAAAGGACCTTGCATAGTAACCATACTACGCCAAAGATATCTGGATATATGGATCCCCTGTCCTCTACACACTTGACAAACTTTTAGTTTTATTTTGACTTCAACTCTCTGCAAAGTTCCGCCAAAAGTAGTTCACAAACGACCTTATATTATGCACTTTACCGTATTTTTTACGAGTACATTTCATAACAGCACGCATCCGCGTATAATAGAAAAGTGGTTAATTTTAATATAGCAAAAAGACATGGAATTTTGTTTCCTGTAGATATACTTACTAGTAAACGTTGAAGACTGCACAATTATAATGTTCATCACAATGTACTTTCTCCCAACGTCCATTAAAGCTGCAGTCATAAATTCTATATACAATGATCCGTGAAGTTACACAGACGTTGCTTAACAACCATGAATTTGTTTTATCGAATTCTAATGTTATACGTTGGAATGTTGCATTGCGAACACTCTCAATTTCTAATTTACATTAGTTCACCTCTGTTATTCATAATTAACTCCAAATCGAGAGCAAAATTTCTTTACACTAATATTACAGAAAATTAATCAATTCTAGAAAATTGAAGAAGACTATAAAAAATACCTAGATAGGAACTACCTTTTTACCTGACGTAATAGTTATGCTTTTAGTAAAAAAAATAGGACTTAATGCTGAAGATTCAGTAAATGGTTTTTTACAATCCCACAAAACCATTTCAATAAAATGTTGCCAAAACAACCACATAAGTTTGCCCTGTGAGAAATTATCAGATCTCATGTGCTTATGAATCTACACACCTAACTCTACCGACCCTATCTATTCAACCTATCGCAGTCCACTGCTGGATATAGGTCTCCCACATTTTGCGCCAGATACCCCGGTCCTCCGCTTTCCTCATCCAGCCTCCACCAGCGACCGCCCGCAAGTCGTCCGTCCCTCGGTCCTACGCTACGCTTGCCAAGACGCGGGTCTCCACTCCAGACTCGTCTGCTCCAACGCTCACGAATTCTACAATCAGTAAAAATGTATGGTTCGCCGTTCGCTCCATCGTCGAGTGATCCGAATATTTAGTTTATATATGAAGTAAGGTAACAAATTATTACCTATTCGTTCTTCGATAAGTATCGACAATTCTTCAATATATACCACTAATTGCTTATATCGATACTGTCGANAAGTCCCCACCGAGGAGCACGAGCCCCGTAAGATTGTTTAGGCCTTAGTCGTCCACGCGGGCCCAGTGCAGATTAGACGACTTCACGCACAACCTTTGAATCTCTTCGTAGGCGTACGCAGGCTTCCTCACGATGTTTTCCTTCTTCGTAAGAGCGTCGGATAACGTACATATAATTTCAGCACATAGCGCCATCTAGCCCCATAAACATACTTAGATATTTTTTAAATTCATACACAATTATTATACATATAAACACCCAGACCAATACAAACAGACATGTGCATGCACACAAATGTTTGTACTGCTCGAGGATCGTACCCGTTAGTGTAGTAGCCAATGCCTTGACCATAACACCACATGGGTCGTCGAGATAAGTCTTTGTTCTAGGGGGTCAATTTTGATTCATTGAGACATACAGCTACTGTGTTCTGTTGAAAATCTCCAGTGGCTGTTTGGAAAGCAGAACAAAGAAATACTTACATGTATATTTTTTTGACAAAAACACAAAATTTTTCCCAAAAACCTTAGAACACATGAATCAACCGAACTGCATATTGTTCTGCCCGGGGGGTAAGCCGGGACCTTTAGTGAAACATAAAAACTTCAACCATTACACCAAAATGGTTTAAATTATTCAAACCTTCGACGGCCTGTGAGCTTCAACAAACCGGTGTTCTCGGCCTCGGCACCAAGTGCACACCACGTCATTATGCACTGTTGTTAATGTTCTAGTAATTTAGGGTTTGCCATTTAGATGTCTCGATACAGCTGCGCCTGCGCCCTTGAACCAGCCAAGCGTGTCTATTACTGCTTCAACCGTTATCAAAGTAGATAAATATCAACATTTTATGTTGTGTTCTCATTTATAACATAGCCAAAAAGAACTTCTACGTTTAGAGCATGGATGGCAAAACCATAATATGAAAATAAAAAATGTCTATTCAATTTAGGTCCTTACAGAACACTTATGAATGTCAAATGAAGCTACCACTGGTTCGGACTGTCGTAATCTACAAGAATCGAAATCAGCAAGAAAAGCTAGCTTCAGTAATAGCGTTGTCAGAAACTCTCTCATTAAATCCTGCTGAGAACATCTGTTTCAAGCAGGACACAACATAAGATCATCGTCGACCATCATCGTCACGATCATCTAATTTGGTCAAATTATCCTTACTTTGATTTGTCAGTCTTGTCAGTCTTCGGACTCCTATTCCTATTTGAGGACTTCAACTAAATCGGCCAAAATCATTCGTTTTCAAAGGGAAACCAAGCCACTCATCAAGAAGGACAAAGGGACCTTGCATAGTAACCATACTACGCCAAAGATCTTTGGATATATGAATCCCCTGTCCTCTACACACTTGACAAAACTTTCAGTTTTATTTTGACTTTCAACTCTCTGCAAAGTTCCGCCAAAAGCAGTTCAACAAACAGACCTTATATTATGCACTTTACCGTATTTTTTACGAGTACATTCATAACAGCACGCATCCGCGTATAATAGAAAAAGTGGTAATTTTAATATAGCAAAAAGACATGAGAATTTTGTTTCTGTAGATATACTTACTAGTAACGTTGAAGACTGCACAATTATAATGTTCATCACAAATGTACTTTCTCCCAACGTCCATAAAGCTGCCAGTCATAAAATCTGCTATACAATGAATCCGTGAAGTTACACAGACGTTGCTTAACAACCATGAATTTGTTTTATACGAATTCTAATGTTATACGTTGGAATGTTGCATTTCTGACGAACACTCTCAATTTCTAATTTACATTAGTTCACCTCTGTTATTCATAATTAACTCCAAATCGAGAGCAAAATTTCTTTACTACTAATATTACAGAAAATTAATCAATTCTAGAAACAATTGAAGAAGACTATAAGAAATACCTGGGATAGGAACTACCTTTTTTACCTGACGTAATAGTTATGCTTTTAGTAAAATAAAATAGGACTTAAATGCTGAAGTATTCAGTAAATGGTTTTATACAATCCCACCAAAACCATTTCAAATAAAATGTTGCCAAAACAACGACATAATGTTTGCCCTGTGAGAAAATTATCAGATCTCATGTGCTTATGAATCTACACGACCTAACTCTACCGACCCTATCTATCTATCTATTCAACCTATCGCAGTCCACTACTGGATATAGGTCTTCCACATTTTGCGCCAGATACCCCGGTCCTCCGCTTTCCTCATCCAGCCTCCACCAGCGACCGCCCGCAAGTCGTCCGTCCCTCGGTCCTACGCTACGCTTGCCAAGACGCGGTCTCCACTCCAGACTCGTCTGCTCCAACGCTCACGAATTCTACAATCAGTAAAAATGTGTGGCTTCGCCGTTTCGCTACCATCGTCGAGGTGATCCGAATATTTAGTTTCTTATATGAAGTAAGGTAACAAATTATTACCTATCGTTCTTCGATAAGTATCGACAATTCTTCAATAGTACCACCTAACTGCTTATATCGATACTGTCGACATTATGATACGTATATGTCGGTATTTTGATACGTCAGCATTTTTGTACCAGAAAAGGCGAAGCAATATTGTAATTTGTAGAGCGCGGTGGCTCTATAGTGTAGACGGTTGCCTTCTGACCGGGATGCCGCAGGTTCAAATCCCGCCACGTACCAATGTGTTTGAATAAAACATCGTGAGGAGACATGCGCACGCCTGCGAAGTCGTCCAATCCGCACTGGGGCCCGCATGGATGACTAAGGCCTATACACCCTATATTGGTAGGCTCGTGCCCCTCGGTGGAGACGTATATTGAGCTGATGATGATGATGGTGAATATGATTGTTATACTGTTTTAAGAGATGGCAGTAAGTCCTCAGAATGTCGAATATTTTCGATAGGGCTATCGCGATATCGATGAATTTTGATTGAACTATCGTTAATTCCACAACTCTAATAGCCTAGGCCATACAATAAGCCATATAGGCTGGTTATTTGAATGAAACAACACAAAAACAACTCGGCAAAAGCGCAGCTAAGTAAATATAACAAAGGGTAAAGGATGAGTCACGAATGCACGATACAATATATTACAAAAGTGCATGCGCATTTTGTTAATAATAGTATTATAGGCTTACTGGAATCTTGTTAGAGTGCAACGGACCTGCAGTCAAGTGAACATGGGACTAACTATGCAAGTAATTAACTGCTGCGTATGCAGTTAAAATGTCATTAGTTATAGCATAATTCACAAAAGATGATCACTGTGCAGAAGACATTTTAAGTACCTTCTGAAATTCGGTGGTGGTGACACGGTTAAAATTCTTGTATTTTGTTTACGCTTTTTGTTGTGTATCATTAAAATATTCTTCTTACGTTTTCCTTCACCGTAAGAGCGTCGGATAACGTACATATATTTTTCGAAAATATCGTAAACACATTGGTACGTGGCGGGATTCGAACCTCAACAATCTACCCCATTGAGCCACCGACGCTCCTCAGAAAAAACACCTGCGCACGCCTGCGACGAAATTTAAAGGTTGTGCGTGAAGTCGTCCAACCGCACTGGGCCTGCGTGGATGACTAAGGCCTAATCACCCTCACAGTCTCGTGCCCCTCGGTAGGGACGTTTATGAGCTGATGATGATGATGAAAATATTCTTCATTTTCTGCAGAACGCCACCATTTGTAATCACTTTTCGTGAGTCCTTCCAGGTTCGATTCCTGGGCTGCACAAACATTTATGTGTAAAAACATGTTTGATTGTATTTGTCTGGGTCTTTTTATGTTTTATACATGTGTATTTTCAAAAAAATATATAAGTATGTTCATCCGTTGTTTACTGCTCATATTACAGGCTTAGTTTGGGACTAGATGGCACAGTGTGTATGTCAGTAGATATTAGAGCACCTATTGTCTTGCCTGGACTGTCTTTCTTCGTGTGTTTTCCAGGACCTCTAGATGGAAAATTAAATGACCTAATATTGGTCACATTACTATATTTAACTTGTGAATCCATATAGATTCGATAAGAAGTGGATATTTATTTATTTAAGCTTGTGGTTAAATACACTGCAAAGCCAAGTAATTGATTCTGGTATAAAATTGTATAATAGTACAGTAGTATCTTATGACAATAACATGAACTCTCTCATGCACAAACCAGAACACATTTGATTCAATTATGTTACTTTCATAATTTTTTCTTCATATCAGACAAAGGAGAATATTAATTTAGCTGTATATGAGTATTGAATGTACTGCATCATCATCAACTCATTAAACATCCCCACCGAGGGGCACGAGCCTACCTGTATAGGGTGCTTAGGCCTTAGTCGTCCACACGGGCCCAGTATGGATTGGATGACTTCACACACAACCTTTGAATCTCTTTGCAGGCGTGCATGAAGGTTTCCACACGATGTTTTCCTTCACTATAAGAGTGTACCACAGTATAACTTATTTCTCTGTATTAGTTATGGTTTTCTAATAATTTGCAATTCACTCAGAACTTAGTGTCCACTATAATTTTCTCTTCTAAATAAAAAGTGTCTGTGGGAATAATCAAGTGCAATTTTTTAAGTTTTTCAAGTCCCCTCCCCCTTCCCCTTGTAACACACAGTAAGGTTTTTGAAACTATTCATTTTGTAGCTTTGATCTGTGTTTACCATAGATGTTTCTGTTGCTTGTCTGCAATGAATTATATATATTTAAATGTTTTAAGTACCTCAAATTGACATTTCTATTACTCTTTCATACATTTTAATTAGGTAACTGCATAAAAAAGTATAAAATGGATTCACAACTTTACAGCATAATTAATTTTGTGGAATGCATAATCAAACTACATTTCTGTTCAAAATGTAAAGAATATCTTGTTAACTCATATGAATAATGTATTTGAGTGAATTATATTTGTAATAAGATATTTATTTATTTCATAGGAGGACCAACAGCAATGAAACACAAAAATATACACAAATAACAACAGGTAGCCATTATATCCTCACTAATAAAATTATAATGCAGTTTAGCTGTCAAAAGTTGTTATTTGTAGAAGAATCAAAATTGTAAGAAACAGTAACACAGGGCAGATTTAACTGTTAAAAAATGTATTTCTACAATCATGTTACATTAATCAGTCCTTATTACTAAGGTACCTACATTGATATAAATAATGTATACCAATTGTAAGGTTGACGACGAAGTTGTTGACGAATATGTTACCTGGGACAGTAGTCAATGGGTAGGTCAACTTCGAGAAGGAGGTTTCTCGTCGAATCCAATTAGGATGGGCAGCTTAGGGAAGTTAAGGCAGATCTTTTCGCCAAAATACTCAGTGTCTCAAGACGAAGGTCTTTGACTTTGTGTGTGCAGTTATGACATACGGAAGCGAAACGTGTCGCTCACTAAGGGCCTCTTGAATAGACTCAAGGTTGCTCAGCTGCTATGGGAGGGCTATGTTAGGTGTCTCCCTACGCGATAAAATCCGAACGATGATACCGTAGGAGAACTAGGGTGACCGACATAGCCCAGAGGATTAAGCAAGTTGAAGTGGCAGTGGGCAGGGCACATAGTGCGTAAACGATGGCCGATGGGCGGAAAGGCTCTCGAGTGGCGTCCACGTAACGGAAAGCGAAGCGTAGGCCGACCCCCCAACCAGATGACGGATGATTGGTTAAGGTGGCGGGTAGCAATGGATGTCAACTGCAAGGGATCGGTCCGGTGAAATCATTAGGGAGGCCTTCGTTCAGCAGTGGACATAATTGGCTGTAAGATGATGATAGATGATGATGAATGTAAGGTGCTTTAACTTTCTTCTTCAAAATGATATCTTTCGTTCCTGTTAAGTTGCCTGGAAGAGATTGTTTATCAGCATTATGGCCACCTTTAGTGCTTTTAAACATTTAATTTTTGTATTGTATATTGGTTTTTGTTGTAGAATAATAAGGGAGTCTATCAAAAGGAAAATTAGAATAATTGAAAATCACTTGTATTATTCTTGACAGAAAGATGTGTCTTAGGAAATTTATGATCAGACAATACTTTTGTTTAGTACTTCTCCAAGTTGTCGTCAGTCACAGGCCAATGGTAAGTAACAAACGGTGGTTTCGCCGCAACATTTCCCTTCCACTGAACAAACTACGGACGTAACTTTACGCAAACAAGCGTAAATACGTCCACATTACACCAGAACCACTCACCAGCAATTGAGTTTCTTTATAGCTGACAAATCCGACTGTTTTGATCTGGCGATCACCATTTCCTCAGTAAGGCGCGCCATTTTACACACACAGCACTCTAAATAACACTGTTTACGTATTAATATGTTATTGAACACTTTATTTGGATTACGGCGCGACGGAAAGGCACATTTTCACGGCGCGATAACACGAGCCGGGGTCTGGAGGTTTACTGAGAAACAAAGCACGCTCGCTCGAGTTCGAGGATGGTTACAATCTCCAAGTCGATGGCGTGTGCGTGTCCAATGTTTCCATGACAACTTTACACTAGTGGTGAATCATATATTGATTGAGTGTAGGTATATCTAAAAGCAAGCAAGTGTTCTCGATATAATATTCGTCAACATGAGCGTTTATTTTAATACTCATTCCGACCAAAATTGGGTCATTTTAAACGAATCAATAACAAAGAAACATTAAATGATGACAAATTGATGCTCTGCATTTGATGACTTTAAACTATGTACCGTTGATATATAATATTTACAAATCCACATTACGGTTATTCAAATTTTAATTGTAAATAAGATTTCTCGTTCGAAAGTTTCATATTTGGGAAATCGGGACACAATGGAAACGTATTGTTATGACATTTGAATGACAGTGTTTTTTATTGTAGACGTTTTGATGTTCCATTTTATTTCAACAATACAAAATTTGCGAAAGAGAGGTTTTATGTCATAGTTTTATTAAATAATTTTAAGAGTTTTATAAAATAATTGTTTTACATTGATTTATGCTCAGACTGAGGAAAAATATGTTTTTTAGTCTGAGGTTTCATGTCGTCAGCTTTGTTGTTTTTTTTTGTGTTTAATAGGATGTAAATGTGTGGTAATGAATTAATTAGGATAATTAACCATTAAGTGCTCTTGAACAAGTGAGTTTTGGCAAATGAAACAAAACAGTACAACGATCACTCACTTTTAGTTCTCTCAAGAAGTCTCACATCTTTACTAAAACATGGTAAAGGGAGTAAATTAATTTATCATACATAGAGTCTTGCATCGATCATCAATATCTCATTTTCCTCATTTCTTCTATATTAACATCTCTGAAACATTTGTCTATGATTAAAATTAATGACGTGGCATACCGTAGCCTACTCCAAATAGAACGAAACAAAAAATAAATCTGTTTTCCTTTGCCTTTAACTATGGAAATTTAAAAAAACTTATGTCAGTTTGACATTGTCTAATTATATATAGTCTGTTTTTTTACCCGTGGAGTAATTTGACATTTCCAGTGTTGCACAGTTCTGACTATTTTATAATAGTGATGTACTTCAATCGGTAAATTAGAGATTAATGATTTTATTTTATGACGTGATATAAATTCCTGATTTATAAACAATTTCCACATATTTCTTTTGAAAATTAGGTCAAATGTGTTAAAGCAATTGGGTGACCATATGAAGTCTCGTTGCAAATCTTGTGAGGACCAAAGTAAATAAAGTAAGTAACCTTTCGTATTAATATTTATCGTTACAAAAGGTAGATGCTTATTTCTTCATTACTAGTGCCCCAAAAACGACTGAACCGGTTTCAATGAAATTTGGGATGGATGGAACCACAGACATCAGAATATACATTAGACTGGACAAGCCGCCAAGTTTATAGCAGTCCCAGTGTCGCAATTTCTTTTCGGTCTTACCTGTGAAAAGTTATTATATTTCTTGTAAATTTACTGATTCATTGCGATGATGGCATGTTACAATTGCACAGGTTGCATTTTGAAAAAAAAACAGTAACTTCTTCTAATATTCGTGCGTCTTGACTCGTCTCACAGAGCGTAAACTGGTAGCCAGTGTATGCTCGTTGAGCTTACAGTTGTCGCACTTTAAACGCGGCTTGCCCCATCTCCTGTATTGGGAAATCTGTGGATGGAACGAAACGTGACCGCGATATTCACATGGAAATAGGTACTTAGACTAAATTAATTTAAAATTACATAAACTTAAAATAAAACATAGTGTTTTAATTTTAAGAATATAAACATTTGTAATTATTGATTACATTTTCATTGTAAAAAATTGCTTGTGCAAATATTTGTGTAGTTCAATTTTACGATATCCGTACTAATATTATAAATGTGAACGATGAGTAACGCTGTCTGTCTGTTTGATACGCTGAACGATTTCATTGAACTTTGGTATGGTGATAGATAGTAACCAAGAATAGGTTTTACGCTACATTTATTTAATTTTAACCCCCCACTTCTCTTAAATGGGGGTCGGAAGTTTGTATGGAACGTTCCGCAATTTTTGAAGTAGAACGTTAAAATTTTGTATGCGGATTATTTGTCATAAAATAAAAATACAACATTTTTTTTCCAAAGTACTCCCCCAAAGCCTTTAAAAAAGGGGTGGAAATAGTATATGCGACTTTTTGGAGATTTAAAGGAATGAAGCTAAAAAATGGTATGCAGTGCGCATACGATAAATCTTGCATATTGCGTTGTTCCCAAAAGCCTTAAAAGAGGGGGGAGATTAATACAGAACTTTTCGAAATTTTCAAAGTTAGGTGCTCAACTGAAAGACGTATGATTTCGTGTACAAATCAAATATTGCAGATTTTTAAGTGGGGAAGGGGGGATATTATACCGGAAATTTCTCAGTTTCAAAGCAGTTTAAAGATTCATATGCAGTATAAATCTCATGAAATTATACAGAATCTGTTTTTTTCACAAATCCACCCTAGTCTTAAAAGTATGAGGAACTTGAGAAACGAATTTTCGCAGTTTTTAAGTAGGTAGGAAGCTAAAAATTAGTATACAGACCACTTTTCATCAACAAAGATATGCGGCAACATTTGCATTTTCACAAGTTTACCCCTAACGCCTAGTGGGTGACAATTTTAAATAGGACT